>JABUQX010015759.1:0-12500 GCA_015478945.1 Trachelipus rathkii | reverse complement strand
TATATATATATAGATATATATATAATATATATATAAAAATAATGATAATAATAAATATAATATATTAATTAATATATATATTTATATGAATATATATATAGTATGTGTTAATATTAATAGTAAATGTGTTTATATTTGCGATATATGCATAGTTATTTTATTATTTATATATATAAAAAGCGAAGTGGCCAGTGGAGTAGAGCACTCGCCAAGCCAAAGCCGAGGATGGTCCTCAGGTTATCGTCGCAACTGCCGTAATGTGAGTGGGAAGATATGTGTAAGTACTCTCTACCTTGCGGATTTGGCTCGCCTGCTCGGACGCTTAAATTGAGTACATCCAACTCCTAGATTAGTGCTCTGCCCGTGAGCGTAAAAGTTATCTGAAATATAAAAAAAAAAAAAATAAATAAAAAAAAAATACCATGCAATAGTAGGAATGGCCCAATAAAACTCAATGAAAAGATGTAAGCAATTATAGCACGAGTTTATATTTGATCTTAATCTTCTCATGCAGAATAGGAGACTGTACTCCAAGAATGAATAAAAAGGTAGTATAGTATAATATTTTGTATTAGGATTTTTCGCTGTACTCCAAGTAGATAAAAAAACGAATACAGATTCTATTCTGTATTAGTGTGCTTGTATTCTGAGGAGATTAAAAGAATGTCATGTATTGGATGCTTTACTCCAAGCGGGATAAAAAGCAGAACAGCATCCTATTCTGGTATTAGTAAAATGACCCAACGTACACCCAAAGAGATAAAAAAGTACAGCATCCAATTCTGTATTTAGGATGTTAGTACTCAAGAGAAGATAAGAAGGAGTACAGCATCGCTATTCCGTGTAGGATGTTCCAACTCAAGCTGCCGTATAAAAAGAATTGATAGTAATGATATAACAGAACTATCATAGTTTGTGCTTATGGCAGATTGGTAAATTTTTTTATAAATAATTATTATTATTCAGGGAGTGTTAGGTTATATATACTAAATATTGAATCAAAAAATATACATTATAGGCTACAGTGGCACAATAGATCGAGCGACAGAGATTGCCCAAGACAAAGGACCACGAGGTTTATATTACCTCTCCGTATCCTAGGATTAATTAATTTATAGAATTAGGGCAGCTATTTTTATTTGGAGATAAATTGGGGATTTTGAAGGTATACTACTTAAATATATTAATATATATATATAATAAATATATAATATAGTATATATAATATATATAGATATATATATACTTATATATATAATAATATATATATATTAAATTAATATATATATAAATATATATGAATATATATATATATTATTATTAATATACTAATATATTATATACCATATTATATTAATATATATATTAATATTAATAAATATAGTATATAAGTAGATATTAATAATATTAATTATATATATATATATACTATACTATATATATATATAGGCACTCTCCCTTTAAAAGGATGTTACAAAAAATGTCATAATATCGACAATCGCAAAAATCTGCTCGTGCAGCCCAGCAGTGTCACGTGTTAGCTTATAAAACCATAGAAAGATTCGCGAAAGTATTCCACAAGATGTGCTTATTTTTTATCATGTTATTTTATATGTTAATTTTTTTTTATTTTTTTTATTAATATATATTGCAGGGCTCGAGCCGACGTAGGGACAGAGGGGGACGATAATACATTCCACCCCGGTCGTCCCCCGCTGAGCCGAGAGACCCTGACTCTTTCAAATCTAATTGCTATTACTCCTACCCAATTCCTTAGTAAAAAAAAAAAAAAATAAAAAAAACTCATTTGTGCAACCTTGTCGCACTATTGCCTTTAAATAATCAAAAAAAAAATCATTTACATTTTTCGTTCGATAATAATATCACGGAGGTAACTCCCTTTAAAGAGAAGTCCTATAGTATATATATAATTATTATATATATAATATATAATATATATATAATATATATAATATTATATAATATATTATATATATATATATATATAATATATAATATATATAAATATATAATATATATATATATATAGTATTATAATTAATAATAATATAATATAGTATTATATGATAATTTGTTTAGAGCGACAACTATCATCTATCCATATTTCAAAAACTACAATAGTTACATGAAAAAAGGAATTAAAAGAGTGGAAAAACCTGCAACATTTTATACCTTAAGCAAACCTTCTAAAAAAAAAAAAAAAAAAAAAAAAAAAAAAAAAAAAAAAAAAAATGAAAAAAAAAATCATACCGACAATAATAAATAAGCAAATAAAACAAGGAATTACATTTTTGAGAACTTCTTGTTAAAATTTTAGTTAGGAAAATGTAAAAAAAAAAATAAATAAAGATAAATTTAAAAAAATATAAGATATTGGCCTATGTTTGTTTTTAGGAGTCAGGGGACATAATATGATATATATATAATATATATATTTAATATATATAATATTATAGAATTAATATATAATATATATATAATATATATATTTATATTATATATATATATATATATTAATACTATATGAAATAATATATAATATTATAGTATATATATATTATATAAATATATTTAAATATTAGAAATATATTGATAATAATTATATATATATTATGAGTATATATATTATTATATATTTTTTTTTTTTTTTTTTACACAGTTTACACTTCGCTCACGGGGCAGAGCCCTAATCTGAGGAGGGTCTGCTCAATTTTAAAGACTGAGCAAGACGGAAGCCATAGAAAGAGAGATAAGCTCACACAAACACGACCGACCAGTAAACGAAACCTTGAGTACTTTCGCTTTAGTTGGGCGAGTTGCACTCTCAACAGCTGAGCTATCCAGGACGCCAGTTTTTGATGCCTGATTGATTCATCCTCTTCTTGACCTTACGAAGTCAGAAGACTCCGCTTGAATGTTACAGTAGGAAAAAATACTTTCATAATGAACAAAATGTGCCATTAAACTTCATTATTACCTTTAAGAGAAGAAAAATGGAACAAAGAAGTACTCAGATCCAAGCTAATCTACAATCCGTAATACGAAGAAATCCTCTCTTCTATTATTAATATGGATCAATTTCGGCGCGTTGAATTCATTACTTTCAGTATATATATATATAATATATATATGGGTGTTTATCATATTATAATATGATATTAATATATATAATTATTATATATAATTAATAATATATATATAATATTATATATTATATTAATTATTTGTAAAGTATTACAAGGCCAATTGTAGGGGGCTCGAGCCGACGGGTGAAAGAGGGGGGGACGGACGTTTTACATACCACGTAGGGGAGGGGCGGAGGATACCTCGCAAGACACCCATATGAAATACCCAAAGTAGCGGGGGTCCGGAAGACCCTCCCGAGGGGGGGAATAACGTCCTTAACCCCGTAGTTTCCCCGGAAGTCACGAGAGACCGTCCAGACTCCCTTGCACATCGGAATGCCCTAAGGTATTCACCTTGGGGTATTCTTAGTAAAAGAAAAAAAAGCAAAATTTAATAGAAAGTCAATTTATTTTAACGAGTCGGCAATATAAAAGGTCTCTAAATAGGCTCTCTATATCAATATTACTATAATTAGTAGCAATAAATATTTTTAAATTTTTTATTTTTTTACATTTCCAATCGTTAAAATTTTACCAGGATTCCAAAAATGTATCTCTTTTCGCTGTAGCTATTTGTAGTTTTTGAGATAATATTAATTTTTTCTATTTTTTTTTTTCTTTTTTGGTTTTTTACATTTCTCGCCCTAAAATGGACCATGCACATTCAGCATTATTCCTTATTGAGGTATCCATAGGTTACGTTTTTATGGCTATGTTAGTTTTTGAAGAATGGAAGGTAATGATGATTATTAGGGTAGTCGGCTCTAAAACATACTTTATCACCATTATATATATTATATTAATAAAATTGTGTGTATATATTATATTATAATAAAGCATAGTATAAGATAGACTTACCCAATGATAAAAGTTATGTGATACTAGGAATGAAAATATTTGTGAGAATAACTAAAAATCAGATATAATATATTGTTATTATGTATAGGCTAAGAACATATATAGTCTAATAGGAATGAGTACTGATAATATAGTGTTATTATATGAATATCTTATAGATTCAGTTATATTGGCTAGTATTTAAGAAAATGGTGACACCCATCAATATATATATATGACCTAAGTATATATATATATATGCGAGAGAGATCCAGAGAGATGAGTGAAACATATTGTTATCGCTGACACTGTTTCAAGGAATAGGAAGGTCCGAATTTTAATATCTCAAAAATAAAGAGTAGATACTGCATACTTATGGCGAGAGTTTATTTTTAAAATCTCATTTAATATAAATTTATAAATCTTACATATACGATAAAATTCCAGCGATAATAAAGGACACTGGAAGGGCTTGAAGAAATGTCTATATTCACTTCCTTATTGGCAAAAACTTTCATTTGCCCCCAGGAGAGTAGAAATAATCCCAGCAGCGGCTTTAAGTGATCCTTGCCGTCTAGTTTATATATAGAAATATATAACACCGAATATATAAAGAATGAAGCAAATAATATTAAAGTGAAGGAATCAACGAGTACATCCGAGGTGAATTTTAAGCTAAGATATTACCAATTAAATAGATTATTTTTACACGTCTTGAAGCTCCCGAATGATGAAGTGTTTGAAAATTAAATCTTTTCAAAAAAGTGGTGTATATATATAATATATATGAACAAATATATTCTATATTTAATATAGTATATAAGATATATATAGTATATATAGATAATATATTATATATATATATATTATATATATATATATTATCCAAAGAGTATATATATTAATATATATATTATTTAATATATATTAATTAATATTTATAATTTAATTATATTAATAAATTTAATTTAATCTTATATTAATGTTTATTTCCCGTTATATATTATTATATAATATATATATATATATATGGATGGGAGGAAACGTTTTCTAAGAAGAAA
Source organism: Trachelipus rathkii (assembly GCA_015478945.1). NCBI lineage: Eukaryota > Metazoa > Arthropoda > Malacostraca > Isopoda > Trachelipodidae > Trachelipus > Trachelipus rathkii. The sequence continues at coordinate 7,456 of JABUQX010015759.1, read as the reverse complement.
GTGTAAGAATATATAAGAAATCAAAGACTATATCTGAAGATAGTCTTAAATATTATCTTTAGATATTTCTATTATTATTTTTTCTTTATTATTTTGTCCAAACCTCCTTGATATAGCCTTGCCCTGAAGATGTCTCATATTAGTTGCATTAAACCCACCACCCCCAAAAAAAAAACTACCTAATAAAACCCACCCCCCAAATTTTAATATAATAAAACATATGCAAGGAGTTTTTTTTGTTATTTTTAAAAAATAATTTTTTTTAAAAAAAACTTAAATTATTATTTTCAACAAATTTTTGAAGATATTTTTTAAAAATTACTAATGTAGCAATTAAATAAAATACTTATATATATGTTTCTAATTACTTAGTGAGTTTTTTTTGAACCAGAGAAACCAGTTTCAATATGATTATTATTAGACCTTTTAAAATATTTTATATTAAATGAGAATGAAAATTTTTTTTTTTTTAAATTTAATAATTACCCAAACCAGCATCTTTCTTTTTTTACTGTGATCCACATAATTACTCTTTACTTTCAGAAGGTTCTTTAGAATAAGAGACCTTTAAAGCCTCTCATGGATTCCTAATTCCAGCGCTTGAGTCATTAAAAAAAGTTCCCTAGTTACGATATGTTACTTTTACAGTTGGACTTATATCTGCTTCGATTTTTCTTTTAAAACTAGAAATCTGTAGAGTTTTCGAGAAGATCATGTTTCTAGATGAGTTAACGTCCCAATGCGGGTCCTTCGAGGAATGTACAGACCCCAAAGACATTATGAAAGTTAGAGTAACGTAGATTTATCTAGGTTCGGATGTGCGGTGTCCCTCTAGGGGTTCTCTAGTAAATATATTTAAGTTAGACTAATAATATATATATATTGATAATTAGATATATATATATTTATATATATTATAATTATTATATATATAATTATATTTAAATTAATTATATAATAATAGTATTTATATAATTTATATATAATTAATTAATAGTTATATATATATTATATAGATTATATATATAATTTTAATTATAACAGTAAAGTTGTGGGCATGATTTTTGAATTTTTCATAATTCAGTAATACTATGATTTTAAATATCAAAATCATTGAAATTTTAGACCGTTTGATATTGAAAATACAACCAGTAGTCTTGAGTAGTGATTTTATTTAGAATATTTTTGAACTTGAAAATCACGAAAATCCATTCGCTGATTTCTGACTTTTAGATATATATAAAGGAAATGCGACTAAAATCCCACCACTGAAGATTGAATAGAGCGCAGACCATGGAACTCTTTCGACAATACGAAACAGAATAATTCACATGATCCCTGATAGGCTAATGGCCCACTCCCACCGTTGCATTATATGAAGCTATACGTTCAGGAATGAAGCTAGGGTTTCAAAACCATACATATTATGGGAATCGTGTTGATGTTGCCGGTATTAAGGATTGTCTGTTATTTTGAGAACATCTGTGTCTCATCCATATTTTAAATTATTGAGGGGTAATGGCGGATATCGTCCTAGATTCAGAGTGGCGTACGAGAGAAAATAGTAAGATAATACAGAAGAAAAAAAGCCCACCACTTAAATCATACTTACACATTGAATATCTGTAGGAAAATAGGCGATCTTCATATGTGAGATGCAATGAACAGAAATAAGTTCCGAATTGGAGAGTAGCACGCTAGGTGGTAGAGACGCCTCCCTGTCAGAATCATTTAGAAGACTTCGAGTCTGTGACCAAAACAACGATCAACAACAAAAGTTTATGATGTGCAATTACTCATTATCTCTCTCAAGGAGCGCCACACTCTAAAAAATGAAAATGCACTCGTTACTACCAGAGTTAATCCCTGTCCTTATATGAGTATTAAGTATAATTTGTAGATAGCAAAATGCATACTACCAACCTCTGCCATCATCAGCGCGAGCGTGCGTAGAAAGGGACTCCTTTTCATCTTTGACTATAAGAATAAGGAAAGAATAAAAAAACTCCTGAAGAGGACAAAACTTCAGAAAAGAATCGAACAGCTGCGTTGATTAAAAAGCAAATTTAAAGTTTAATGAAATTGTAGAACATGCCTTTATTAAAATAATACTACTATATTTTAGAATTAATAGTCATATCATCTATCACTATATATATATATTAAAATAATAGACTACTAAAACTAAAGGGTAATATAATATTATATCATTATACTATCATATATAATATATATATAAATATATATATAATATATATATATATATAACTAGAAAATACACAAAATAAATTATCATTATATACTTATATATATTATATAATATTATAATATATATAAGTATTATATATATTATCATATAATAATAAAAAGCTGAAATAGAGTGTTTATTTGCATTTATAGATTCTGATATAATCCTTAATGCTATGGATGTGAATTGAGAGATGTTGATTTTGATTCAAAATCACTCACGTAAATCAACCTAATATGGTACTTTGATGTATATGTATAAAGACTTTTAAAAAATCTTGACCTGTTTTCTCTGTGTGCATGATGTTTTGATTTTGATTTTCAAAATCACTAATATTCTTATATATTTGATATGGACCAACCAAATGCTGTAATTATATATATCTATTATAGCATAAACTTATTTCCTCACCTACTATATAATGAGATAGTATATATGTATAGAACTATTATACTAATATAGTAATATATGATTAATATTTTATATTAAAAAGGTGTTTTTTTTTAAAATGATATATTTATGATATATAGTATACATATATACTAGAATATTTATATATATATATTATATTATATATTATACTAAGCCAATTTAGATAATATAATTAGGAATATATACTATATTATTATTGAGTGACTATTAAATGATTATATATAATATTTATAGTAAGTTAATTTGAAAGTGCATATATTATACTCACAATATATATAGAGAAACGAATTAATGTTATAGTACTTTAATATATGATTAATTAAAAGATTTATTTAAATTTATATATTTGATATATATATTATTAATTATATAGAATAAAAAAATATTTATTATATATAGGAGTATATATATTACGCGTACAATATTATGAATTATAGATTATTATTATATTTAGAAAAAGGTTAGATATAATTATTGTGGATTTATGATATTAATTATTTGAAATTATATAAATATTACTATGCAGTTATTTTGGAATTTTCTTTGAATGTATTATTTATTATGCATTACAATTAATTTATTTAAATTTTAATTAAATTATAATAGATGAAATAATGTACTCTGTATGTAATATTATAATTTCACTATTTTACAAAATCACTATTATAGCCCAAATCTATTATATAGATTGGACTGCTATTTAGTATAATTAATTGCTGAGATGGCGTATAGGCCCACTACCCATCCCCGGTATATAGTTTATAAATATATATACAGATTTAGTATATTTCAGAAAGATTATATATTTTTGAAGTCATATTTAAATATAAATATAGATATATATATATATATATATAACTATATATATGATGAATAATATGTATATATAATATAATATATTTAAAAGGAATGAAGTTTTGACGTCTATAAGTTATTTATAGCCTAAATAAAACATTCGTACATTACCCTCTGACGGAAAACTATTATATGTAATTTCCACTTTATTCCCAATTATAAAAACATTTCATAAAAAAAACAAATGAAATTATAAAATCGCCTCCGCCAATTCATTCTTCTGATAATAAAAATTCCTAAGTAAAAATAACGCTGAAAGAATAACGGAACTTATGAGAGTATCCAAGAATAAGAACTTTTATTAATAAATAATAAAAGAAAATTGTAAATATAAATATCGTTTTTTTCCTGTTTATCAGGAGAATAATGGAGCAGTTTAGCAACATTGTTATTATTAAATATTTTATTATTATTTTTATTGTATATTAAATATTATTGATTATTTATTTATTATTATTATTATATTATTTAATATTATTATTATTATCATTATTATATTTTATTATTATTTATTATTAGATCATAAATATAGTTTATTATTAAACATGCCAAAAAACGTTCAAAATTCGTTTCCTTTTGTATGATGGACTTATTAATTTGCTATAAAATGAACTTACTTTTTCTCTTTTTGCTTCAAAATGATTAATTTTTCTATTCATTTTATTTAATTTTTTTAGTATCGACGAAATATGTATTATGGTGGTCCACAATGAGATGTGTAAATATATATATATTAATAGAATATTAAATATAAATTCAAATAGATTAATAAATCGATGAATTACGAGATTAAAAATATATATTATATAGATATATATACTATATATATATATATATATATAATATATATATTATAGATATATATTAAATATATAGTAAATGATTATATGCCCAATGCGAGGGCGTTAGCGTGAGCAAGCGCTCTTAGACAAGCGTTGCTGCATTACGAAATTGGCAAAGAGTTGGGTGTATTGAAAAATTTAGTAATGACATAAATATATAGTCTATTGCATAATTATAATTTATAATGATATTATTAATATACTAATTAATAAGTTATAGATAATTAAATTGATAATATTAATTATAACTTAAACTAATCTTCAAGGATTAAGATTGATATTATACCGTAAACCGTGCCAAGTCAATTCCGGAATATATATAAATATTACTTACAAACATCCTATACTTTAATTTTGAAGATCTTCTAAAACAAACAACAATTTAATCTTAATTTCAATCCTATATGAAACGGTTGTCACAAATATACGGCATACAATTATAATGGCAAAAGCAATTATATTAGCATCCTTCTCGATTAATTTCACTAAATTGATTACATAGTACTAGCATAGCACATATATCTCATATATTCTATACTCCATCATAATATAAAATATAATATCCCTAATCCTATATTCCCATATTTAATAATTAATTTTAATTTTAATTTTAATTTTAATTTTAATTTTAATTTTAAGAGAAATTTTAAATTTTAATTTTAATTTTAATTTCTTTATAATTATAATTTAATAAACTGATAATTTAATTTTAATTTTAATTTAAATGTTAATTTTAATTTTAATATTTTAATTATAATTATAATTATAATAATAAATTAATAAAATTATATCTATAATAAATTATAAAATATAATTATTATTATTATTATTTATTATTATTATTATTATATTATATTATATCATATTATTATATGAAATATCATTATTATTAATTTACTTTATTTTTTATTTAGGTAGTAAGTTATTAAATTTACTTGGTATAATTAATATATTATTATTTATTAATGTATATCATATTATAATTAACATAAATATTATTTATTATTCATTATATTTATATAATTATTTATTATTAATTATTATTATTATATATTTCATATATTAATTATTATATATTATATGATTATTTATATATATATTCATTATTATTATAATTATTAAGTATAAATTATAATTATAATTATAATTATAATTATAAATAATTATAATTATAATTATTATTATTATTATATTTATTAATTATTATTATTATTAGTCTATATTATTATTATTTAATATATTATTTATTATATAGATTATTATTATTAATTATTATATTATTAATAATGGATTTATATATAATTATTATTTTAAACCTTCCCTTTTTATGACCCGCATTTTTTTAAATTTTGCGAGCCAAAGTTCTCGACATTTGTGCGCTTCAGAATAGAAAAAGTAAACCCAAATGAGAAAAAAATATATTACAATATATTAATTTTATTAAATTCTAATTTAATGGAAATTATCATTTGTGTTATTTTTATTTCAAATACATAAGATTTGACAGTTCATTTATAGGTATGGTTGAACACTTTTTTATTTTTCTTTTAAAAAGTTCAGTTATCTTTACTCTGGTTTTTTCTACAAAATATACTAAAAAAATATGTATCGGAAGAAATTCATACATTGCTATGTGTATATTTCATAATAACAAATTTCTAGAAAATTTAATCTAATTTGTGTAAATTCAGTAGCAGACTTTTTCAATGCCATAAAACTATTCGTTCAGCGGCCACTTCCTCGTGGGCATACTATTAATATATATATATATATATAATATAATATATATATTATATTATATATATAATAATATTATATATAGAAATAATTTAAATCTACATCATATAAATATTTATATATAATATATATATAGATAGTATAATTATATATTATATAATATATTATACTATATATATATATATATATTATTATATTTGCTGAATGGTAAACTAATGGGTTTGACACCCGTACCCTTAGAGCATTAGGTATACTCTAACGTAATGTGTTTACCTCGTAACCAATCGAAGCAAAGAATTGTATATATATATATGCTAAGGCATGCGAATATATACTATACAATTAATATATATATATATATATATATATATATAATAAATATATATATATATATGTTATATAATTACTATATATATAATATATATATATATATATATATATATCATATAGTATATATTACCAGTGAGTAAGTATATATAGTAATATATTTATAAAATAAGTATAATATAATATGTATATATATATATATTAAATTAATATAGTTATATAATATATTATATATATATATATTATACTATATTATATATAATATATATGTATATATAATATATATATATATAATATATATATATAATATAAATATATATAACTTTAGTTTATTAGAAGATAATGTAGTGTATAGTTTCTCGTTATAAAAAGTACGTAACGCATTCATGGCCATTCATAAAAATATAAAATTCTTCTAATCTTAAAACTTTATGTAATAAATGTCGTTACAGTCCTTAATCTTGCTGCCTCGCCTTCTTGTTTTTGAATAAAGCAAAGTTTGATTCTTTAAAATTCATATGTGTACCATAACCATAATTCTCATCATATGCTTGGTAATAAAGTTGACACCAATAACTAGAATACATTTTGTTGTAAAGGAAATTTATAATACCTCAAATTCTTAAGATATATAATATATTATAATATATCATATTATATATATATAATTAATATATATATATATATATATATAAAAATATATTATATAATATACTATATATATATATATAATATATATATATAATATTAGGATAATATATAATATATATAATAATATATAGATATCTAGAGCAGCTCATATACATAGGTAGGTAGTGTAGGTAAGCTCCCTACCAATATTTTTGAGTCTTTTTCATAAAATAAATTAATATATTAAAATATTAAAAATATAATTATAGAAAGGAAAAAAGAAACTGATTCAATAAAATAAATAAAGAAAATACAAACTACAGTAGCAATACAGCTAGATAATACTACACTAATACATTTAAAATTCATATACTCTCGCCTCTGG
>JABUQX010015758.1:40000-42393 GCA_015478945.1 Trachelipus rathkii | reverse complement strand
CGGTTTTTGTGCTATTGGCGTTTTTCATGTTGGCTTTGGTAGTATTGTTGTTTTTGCCTTTTTTGTAGGCGAATTTAATGTATGGAGGGTTGGTATTTGAGGTTTTGTAAAAAAGTTGAGTAAAGATAATGTTGATTTCATTTTGTAGAAAGGGTGGGGAGCATATGCGGAGTGCTCGTCAGGTATAGGTGAGTTAATAGTAGCTATTGTTTTGTTGTTTTTGGTAAAGGGAGAAGGCCATTGCATGTAAGTGGGGGCCCTGTAGAGATTTTCAGAAACGGAATAGGCCCAGTCAACGCGAATCTTTGCCAAGAAAGTTAAAGTGTGCTAGAAAGGGTATTGTGGATTATGGGGTAATTCGTTAGGGAAGGATATGAGGGATGTTATGTTGTTTATTAGAGTTAGGATATGGTTGAAATTTGTGTGGTTAGGGATGGCTACGAATACGTCGTTGATATATCGTAGCCATGTGGAGTTGGTTAGGAGGGGGTTAGGTAATATATGATAATGTTCTATTAACTCCATGAAGAGGTTAGCGAGGGTGGGGGAAAGAGGGGAGCCCATTGATAGGCCTTGATTTTGACGGTAGAATTGGTTATTGAACGTGAAATAGTTATGGTTGAGAGTGAGAAGTATTAATTCTTTGATAAGGGGGAATGGGTAGGTAAGGTTGATTTGATTAGAAGTTATAAAGTTTTCAAGGAGTTGTAGGGTGTAAGGTACGGCTACGGAGGTAAATAAGGATACTACGTCAAAACTTAGGAATTTATTAGTGGAAGGGTTTATGGAATGAGTCTTTTGTATAAAATCATAAGTGTTTTTGATATGCGAGGGAGAGATTTTTTCTATAATGAGTTGGAGGGTGTGTGATAACCAGGAGGACAATTTATAAGTATTACAGTTGATGTTGGATATTATGGGGCGTAAAGGAGTGTTGTTTTTATGTATCTATGGTATTCCATAAAATTGTGAAAGATTTGTCATATATGCTTTGTTCTGTTTATGTATATCTGGATATTGTTTACATATTTGTTTTAGATGGCCATTAAATGAATCAAAAGAGTTTTTGAGCGGGTTTTTTGTAAGGAGGGAATATGTGTTATTGTCGTTTAGGATGTGATTGCATTTTGTTATGTAGTCATTGTGATCCAATATTACTATATTATTATCTTTATCACTACGGGTGATGACTATTTCTTTATTTTTTTTTTGTAGGGAAGTCAGGGCATGGTAAAATATGGATGGAAGCTTATCATTATGATTTTTGTTTATTAGGTTGTTCAATAATATCCCTTTTAGGATATCTGTATTGACGTCGCTGTTTTTATTTAGTTTTTTTCTAATGTTCAAAGTTGTTAAAAAATTGTAAGTAATTTTCACTTCTCTCTCTAGGGCAAAAGGAAGACCATTACCATAATTAGTGACCTAATTTTGGCTTTAATTGAGCCAACCCCTTTTTTAATTCCTCTAAGCGTTATAAATCGATCTCCTTAAGTTGAACCATTCTCCGTTTTTAATTCCTCTAAGTGCTTTTAATAAATCAATCTTATTCGTTTATATAATAAATCAATCTTATTCATTTATAAAGCGCCGGTTACTGTTACCTCAGCAACGCGGAGGTCCAGTGTTCGAATCCCGCTGATGAAGAGTAAAATCTTCTGTGACTCATTCATTTAAATTCATTAAAAAAAACGTACCACAATAACCTTAAATAATGTTTTCCATTGATTAGTGTCCAATGTTTTAACTTTTTAATTAAGCCATTATCCGATCTTAAGTTCTCTAAGTGTTTTATAAATTAATCACTTTAATGAAGCCATTCTCCGGTTTTAATTCCTCTAAGTGTTTTTAATAAATCAATTTCTCTCGTTTATACCACTAATTACAAAAGGATAATAAGAAACACATCTAATCTTTTAATGAACTAATATATTCCATTACGCCAAGGGTCCTGCAATTATTATTTAAAAAATACACGTTAACCCATTAACGCCCAGCGTATGTTGTAATCATGATGCTAATATAAACAACTTTACTAAAATGAGATATTATTAAAATATTCTGCCACTATATGTTTCAATACAATTTATGGAATTTTTTACAGAAAAATAATGTTTCTAGTGATACATATAATTTTTTTCATCTTTACCCCATTTCAACAAAGAATATAAGCTCTTATCTTAGTAACAAATTTTTTGTCGTGCAGGAGAGGTGACCTATGGTGGGTTTTGAATTTATATTTATAAAAAAATAAGTGTTCCTAAGTTAATGTATATTTTATATCAATTTGGAATGATTAATCTTTGATATGAAATTGATAATATTGAATAACAAAGATTCAAACAATTTATATTGCATTTTATACTCGCGTATGATATATCATACGCTGGGAA
>JABUQX010015758.1:25000-30000 GCA_015478945.1 Trachelipus rathkii | reverse complement strand
CATAAACGTTCCTATTCAAACATAATATTATGAAAAACTTTTATATTAAATATTGTTATAAACATAAAAACCGCAACTTCAGAGTACGATTTAGGAAAAAAAATACCCATTTATAAAATTGGTACTAAAAATATATATATAATTATATAATATTCGAGTTGAGCATAAATGCTTAATTTAAATAGAAGGGTTAAGTAGTGGGTAGCAGGTGACGGATCCAACTGAATAAGGGTAACCATCAACGCTTGACCCGAAACCTCGACTACGTATTAGTATAGTAAGATAATTATAGTACAATGTAGATTTAATTACTTGGCTCCTCTGTATTGAGTATTTTGAGTATTGAGGTGTAGGTATATTAGTGAGGTATTATTGTAGTAGTTTGTAATATTGTATAATGTAGTTGATGTGGTAGGGTGTAGGTGGAGTATTTAGTATTAGTTTGAGGGGTGGTGTGGTGTAGTGATAATGGGGTGGGGGGGGGGGGGGTTGAGGTGGGAATATGTTAGGTATAGTGATTTTGAGAGGTTCAGACTCTTCTAGCGCAGTGTAGGGCGTCATTTTTAATGAAAGGAAATTTTTTTTTTGATAAATTGGTTCTTTAGTAGATCTCGGATCTCCATTGTGCATAGTAGTAGTTGTTGAAGTGTCCTCTTCGTTTGCTACTATTTTCTTGGAAGTCAGCTCAACCTTTGCGTCATGGAGATCTTTCGTAGCCTCAAGTTTTGATTTTTTAATATAAGTGTGTTGTGTGTTTTAGGAGTGTAATAAGTCTATATCTGCTAGATGCTATGGTGCTTTGAGTGACAAGCAACTACGTTTCTTGAATCCGTTTCTAGCAGAACTTTGTCATGAGAAGCAAGTAGAGTCTGCCGTTGCCCAACTATTAGGTTGTCACCCAAGTCGTCATTGCTTAATAATCTCGCACTTGGAAAACTGTGTGTGATGTAAAGTCTATGTTCCAAATTAGTCTCCGGACATAGTTGGACTAATGATAGGTATATACTATTTGCATTTTCTCTAATGATCATTTCCTAACCAACTTATGGTCGTCATTTTGCACTCTGAAAGATATAGTACTGTTCAAGAGGGAGTAGATGAGTTTACAAGACTGATATATGTGTCGTGTAAATTCATAGTATGTTACATTTTCGTGATTAGCAGTGGTTACATACTAATCCATGTTAGAACTCTATTAAGTGAGATTGCTAACTAATTAGAGGGGAGGGGTAGGTGTGAGGGGGTATGTGAGTAGGTAATCTGTTGTGATGATAGTTTTTATCCTGTACAAGTATTATATTTATACTTCAAGCCTTGGCATAACTAATTTGCTTATATAACTTCACCAAACTGATTGGATACTAATTGAATCTTAAATATCGTTTTCTGTGATAGTTATATATTCAATCATGTGCACACATCTGTAGTAATTGCGTATGTTTTCTACATCACTTGATCACTGGTGACTGTAAAATTCTTCCATAATCTGCTATATTGAATTACTTGTAAAAATGAGGTTTTCGTAAATATATTTTTTTCCTTATAATGTAGCGTAAATTTAGAACTTTTGATATTAGAAGTTATTTACAACCAAACAAATAATGTAAATCGATTATACTTATGTTACTTAAATAATCGTATACAAAAAAACTGCTATTGTAATAACTCAGGAATCTAATTTAAGTTGCTAGTATGAATAGTCATAATATATTCCACATAACCAAGCGTTATTGTATTTAACTCTATGTTAATTACATTTCATTCTTTTTGAATACTCTCTATCATTTTTAATTGTAAAGTATGTGTTCAATAAGGCTTCCTTACAGTTGAGAGTGATAATTGGTATTACATAAAGACAGAATGCTAGGTTAAGGCTATAACGGATTATTTTATGTTGTATATTGAGTTTGTCTTCAATATTTTCAAGCAAGCAGTTATGATAATATTAGTGATGCAGTAGTATCAAATATTATGAAGATTGCCATCGGTGGAATTGCGAACTTGGCGAAGGAATACAAGAAGTCGTGTAGATACTCAAATCTGAGGGGTACCTATCAGAGTATAAGTATGTACGATATTGACCTAGAGTTGATAATAGCTTATAGATTAACAATGGGTATATATGGAATATCCAGGTGTACAATATATAGTGTTAAAGGAAAGAACGAGAATCAATCGTTTGAATGCCTCGAGAGCTAATTTGGGTTCTTTTACTATTCATGTGTGAAAATCATCTAGTATTTTATTAGAAAATTCTTTATCAAATCTCGACAATGAACATCCGCGCAAAAACATCCGCAGGGCAAAGCGCGGATGCGGATGCGTAGGCGGATATTGAATAATGTGCGGAGGCTCCGCGGATGCGATGCGGGATGCGGAGGTGTTACATGCAGCACGTAAGATAGATATAGATAATATATAGATATAGTATGTGTATGTCAGTTAGTAAAGCTCGTTTGTGATGGAACAAACGTCATGTTTGCGTGATGAGGACAATTATGCCCGGTGCTATTCAACTTGAGCTTATCTCTCCAACCTTCAAAGTTAAAAGTTGGAATTCAAAGAACAGATATAATAAAGCACCAGAGTTCCCGTCAAGGCGAGCAGTACACCAAGGTGTCTTCAATGACTGTCCTATCCCTCTAGGTCTTATATTTTTAGATGTTAAAAATTGCATATAATAATAATTGCAATGAGGTTTGGCTAATTCTTGCAGATAGTAGAAGAATAATAAATAGGGAAGGTTAAAGAATATTTCAACTTCCCCGTCTCTTGGGGAATTGATAATACCGTTCTATCGCTTCGCGACGATAGGCGCCGAATAGTGCCCGCTCGGCTTAGTACAAATGAGCATATACTACCACCAAAATGGCGGAAGCGTTTAGACCATAAGAAAGTCAGTTTAAAATTCTTTCCGCATTTATTAAATATAGAATTTATTTTTTATTTAGAGTCCGATCTAGATTATAAAAAAAATGACTGAACAGGCTTTAACATACATAAATATATAAGAAACGAGAAAGGATATAGACAGGCTGAGTAACACTCAAGGATGAGTCCCGATAGACCTGACGGGACTCGGTTGCTTATTATATAAACTGTTACATGGAATACCAATCTTTTTTGTAGTGGAGAGATAATAGCTACTCAAGTTGTATAGCGCCGGGCTTATATTTATCTCATCTATCTTAGCAGCAATTGGCGGATTGAGTTCAATACTCTAGTAAAAAGGCAGCTAATCATTACCTATAGCCTATCAATTTATTTATGTTTTATTTCTATCAAACTAATACATAAATATCAAATTGCTTATATTATAGTATTAGCTATAATATTATTATTAACATCTTTATATATATATAGATTATATATATATATAGATAATATAATATATATATTAATTATATATATATATATATATAATAATATATATATATATATTAGTTATATATTAATATATAGATATATATATATATATATAATATATTATAAGAGATATATATAATATAATATATAATAATTAATATATATATATATTAATATATATATATATTAAATAGAATATATAATAATATATATATATATATATATTTAAAATATATATTATAATATATATATTAATAATATATATAAATATATATATATATATATATATTATATAATTAATTTTAATATATATATATATATAGTATATATATTATTAATTATAATATATAAGTATATAGATATATCGATTTATATATATTATATATAGATATTATATAGATATATATAATATTATTAAATATATAATATGAATATATAGATTATAGAATAAGATATATATATATATGAATAATATATATATATAGTATTATATATATATATTATATTATTATATAGTAATATATATAATATATTAATATATATATATTAATTATAGATTAGTGTAAATATAGATATAATATTAAATGTTGATTAATAATATACATATTAATTATATACAAGTTAAATATAATTTTTTTAGTAATGTTCTAATGCTCCTGTGACAATCTAATTCACAAAATAATATATATGTGGCAGGTTCGATTTCACCATTAATATAAGATGAATTTAATAAAACACTTAAATATTCTTTTACTCTAATTTTAATTTATAAAAGTTATAAAGTCACAACCTATTGACTCGCGTTTTGATAATACTTTATTACCAAGTGATGGACAATTTTGAATATATATATTATTAATTGTAAAGTATATGACTGATTATAGTAATATAAAATGCAATATCTTCATTGAAAAAAAAGGACTTAAACATTAATCTATCTATTAATTTATATTTCAATTGCTTCTATTATCAAGCTCTATTTCAATCTTTCAAACAAAATAAAAATGTAAAGATTCCGAAAAGGTTCGAGGAAGATATTTATTATTTAATATATATTTATAGAGACGAAAAGCAATTTTCAGTACATTTTTGAAAAAAAATTATCTACTAGATAACAGGTTAACGAATTTTTGGTTATTATTACATAATTTCTATAATAAATAAATTAGCAAATTTTCATTTTAGATATCGTTGATGATTATTAAAAAGTTATTTGGTAGATATGTATATTGGTGAAAATTACTTTATCCTATCGTAAGACTTAATACTTTCAAATTTTTAAACGGACAAATCTTTATCACGATTCAACAAATATTATAGAAAAACTTTCTTATATTATATAAATTTGTATATTATAATATAACAATCTCACTTCAGAGTATACGATTTAGGATTAATTCAAAGTAAGAAAGTCTTGCTTAAATAAGAAAAAAACGAAAATCATACTCATATAATTCATGCATACATAGATAAGATAATTAATATATATCAGTGTACTTACATAATTATTCCTAAAACTTATTAGAGCATAGAAAAAAACTAATACTATAGTAGTAGAGTGACTAATACTTATAGGATTTGAGCAGCAATGTAACAGAAAGTTCTAGTTCTTAGAATATTGAGTGAATTATATT
>JABUQX010015758.1:7500-17500 GCA_015478945.1 Trachelipus rathkii | reverse complement strand
AACCTAAATTTATCTAACATACTATAGGCTAATCAGAAATATATTATTCATTCAATTCACTAAATGGCAGGGTTGGCACCCAAAAACCCAAACCCAAAAACCCACCCAAAAACCCAAGAGCAAAAACCCAACTTCTTGGGTTTTTGTTCTCTAACTTCTAATTTTGAATTTTAAATCAATGTAAATGGAAGACCATAGTAACCATGGGTTTCCTAGCCAGTATAATGAAGATAAAAAAAAAATTTATATTATAATCTATGCATTAAAAATCTGAATATTTAGTCCACTTTTGAGCTGAAGGTAAATATATATAATTCAAGATTTGCATCCAATCATCCCCCCCAAATCCAAAAAAAACAAAAAAAAACAAAAAAAAGAAAATCAAAGGCCACATTATTCTTAGTCTTTTCTCTGATAGTTTATCAAGATAATAAAATTTTTTTTTTGCAATTTCATAATTTAATCTTAAATTTTAAACAAAGTAAATAAATACTTGAATGTATGTTTTTCAGATAAAAATGTAATGGAATACTATGTATCAATACTCTGAATCAGTATTATTTTTTGATCTCGAGTGCCTGTAAATTCTTACAAGCATTTCAGCCTTTTCTCTTCCCAATCTATTTCTTATTTTGCTCCAAATGATCCCAAACGTTGAAAAGAATCTTTCTATTTATCCTGAACTTCTACATTTCTCTAAATGGCTTTTAACCCTTTCTATTTTTTTTGTTATATTCTCTTTGCAGTAATTACAAAGAACTCTGTTTGGTTGGTCACTTAATACTGTCCCCTCCTTCCATTCACTAGCCTTATATCTTCCTCCCAAATGATACTTTGGCATTTTTAAATATCCTGTATATTGTTTTAAAGATTGTATTTAATTAAAATATTCAATAATAATAAGGATATCTGAAAGTAAAAAATAAATTTGTCTAAATAGGAAAGCTTGAAGATTTTTTGAAAAACGATTTATAAATAAATAATATATATAGTATATATATATTAGTATAGGGCTGTTATATAAATATTAAGCTCCTTATAAAAGTAGATCACTATACTATCTAAATAATATTATAATATAGTATCTACATTTCTGTATATATATATTATATTATATATGATATACTATATATAGTATATATATATCATATTATATATAATATATATATATAAAATAAATCTGGCATTAGTAATAATTTATAAAAATAATCAGAAATACATTTTTAAGCTGTAGTTAAACTTTGCAGTTTCTCTCATATAAAGAAACTAGTTTTTAAATTTGAAACTTGTATCTTACACTTACGTTGACATTAGCAGGATTGATTTGTCTACATCAAAAAAGTTTTTCTAACAAAAATATACAAATACCCAAAAACCCAAAAAAAAAAAAAAAAAAACGGCCACCCAAAAACCCAAAACCGGGTTGTTTTTTTTAGCGAAAAAAGCCCGGTTTTGCCAACCCTGTAACATGGCATACATGACTATCACTGCACCCATAATAACTGCTCAAAATCAATCTATAAAAGTTAAATGGACATGAAGATTAAAAAAAAAAAAAGTACTGGGTATAGTAAATTTAACTAGATTCTTCCCTAAGATTGAGAACTAAACTAAGATATAATCCCTACTTCCTTTTCCATAATTATACAGTTTAAATTGGTCTGTAATTTTACAGTTTAAATTAGTCTGTTTAGATTAGTATGTACTGTAATTATAGTTTAAATTTGTAATATATAAATAATATGCTGTGACTTTGTAAATACCTACTTCCTTTTCCATAATTATACAGTTTAAATTGGTCTGTAATTGTACAGTTTAAATTAGTCTGTTTAGATTAGTATGTACTATAATTATAGTTTTTAAAATTTGTTAATATGAATAAAAAATATGGCTGTTGACTTTGTAAATACCCTGTCCAAGTAAGAATTAGTGTCTGTAGTGACTCAATACTATATTCTATGTCTTTTCGATTTTCAGAGCCAATGTAAGAGGTACTGGGTCTAGATGAATTTGTATGGATATCTGGCACAATTAATTCATCAGAATGCAAAGTTGTAACATCTGCACCTCTCAAAGATGGATTTATAACTTGACTGCTACAGCTAATAACTGGAATGCTAGATGATCTTATTGAATCTTTTGATTGAACATTCATAGTTAATCAAATGTGCTTTGAGCAATAATAAAAATATTTGTACTTATAAGATCAAGAAATTCTTCATTTTCTTTAAAGGAATTAAGAAACATAACACAATGCACCTGAAAACAAAATTTTAAAATCTTGTGAAAAAGTTATTAAAATAAAAAATCAATTAAACTGAAAATTGTTTTAAAACCCAAAAAAAAAGGATTTAAAATAAAATAGTAATTATTTGCAATAAAAATAATATTACAATAAATTGTTATAATACTCACTTTGAGTACCTACTTATCTTTATCACCTTAACCAAAAGAATATAACCATATATTTTTAGGGAAAGAAACTAAAATAAAAGTACATCCCAATATATATATATACCGTATATATATATATATATATATATATATACACTATATATATATATATATATATAATATATATACTATATATAATATAGTATATATATGATATATATATATATATTATATTAATATATTATATATATATATATATATATATATATCTATATATATTATATACTATATAATTATATATATATAATATACCTATATATACTATTTATATATATATATATATATATATATATATATATATATATATATATACTAATATATAATATATATATATACTATATATATATATATATAGTAATATATATATATATATATATATATATATATATAATATTATATATATATATATCATATATTTTATTGAGGTGTATATATATAATATTATATATAAACTATATATAATATATATATATATATATATATATATATATATATATATATATATATATATATATATATAGATATATATATATAATCATAATTATAGGGTATTATATGATATAATATAGGTATTATTATACCGTTTTTTAAAGTTTATAACAGTCACAGCGGTGACTAGTATATATACAGTGGCGTATCCAGGGGGGGCCAAGGGGGCCAATGGCCCCCCCAAAATTTTTGTAGACACTAAAGAATTTTTAAGTATCATCATCCGTTAATAATATTAAAGGTGCAGAGGATAAATTAAAACTTAAACGATAAAATAAAAAAGTTAAAAATTAAACAATTAAATTAATTAAAAATTAAATTAATTAAAATTAAAATTAAATTAAAATTAAACGATATTGGCAATTTCATAGGTGCGGTATTTAGCAATAAGGGAAAAGTGGAAACATTAAAATATTTCTGGAAACCAGTTTCAAAATATATATATTTCCTGCTCAGTGAAGACAAGGTCGGGAAAGATATTTCAAAAAGCAGTGGGCCTTGATGGATTTAAAGGTGGTTAGCTTACTTTGATAAAAGCGTTGGGGTTTATTGCTCAAATTGTGTATTGATTTTGAAAACAAAAGAAGGTAAAGGAAAATACCAGGAATTGGGGGTTTTTGTCTCGAGACCGTATTCAAGCTTAAAGGAAGCCATTGAATCTTTCAAAATACACGAGGCAACTAAATATCACACAAAAATCGGTAGAAAAGAGATTTGCTGAAGAAAAGCAGGTTCAAGGAAAAATAGAGAGCATCGACAAACAGATTGACAATCAGAAGAAAAGGAAGCCGAAGACAGTAGAAAGCGGCTAATTCCAATTGTTGAAACAATTCGATTCTGGGGTATGCAAAATATATCGTTACATGGACATCATTACTCAGGTCGAATCGAACTCCTTGGCCTCGTGGGGGAAACGATCGGCACTTTTCTGAGTCTTTTAAGATATCGTGCTAATGCTGGGAGACCATGTTCTTTCAGAACATTTAAAAACTAGTGGTAGAAATGCCATGTATACCAGTTCCACAGTTCAAAATGCTCTAATTCAGTCATTTGCGCATCTCATTCAACGTAAAATTGTGCAAAACATATATAAAAGTAAATTTTTTACTGTCCTAGCCGATGAGACGACCGATATGTCCCAGAAGGAACAATTTTCGCTGTGTGTGCCTTACGTTGATATTGATACTCTCACCGTCAAAGACGATTTTTTGTGTTTCGTCTCAGCAAATGATTTGACGGGAATAAGTCTTGCAAAATTAATTGAAGAAAAGTAACTGATTTGGTTTTGGGTGAATCTAACGCTGCTAACCGGGACACGCTGCCGTTATCTCTTGCACGGTTTTGTAACATACTCTTTCTCTCATTCGCAGCAATGAGTCATGGTAGTATGAGTTCAGTACAGTGTAATTCAGAAAGGTAATTCATAATATGGAAAACTGTCACTAAAGGCAATAATATTACTATAGCTTACTACAGCTATATCATTAGTATATACATTTTATAATGCATATTGCTTAATTAAATAACAATTTATATTTATATAGCCTTTACAGATACACGCTTTACTATATACTATAACGGATGGTAGGGCGAAGGGAAGTAGACGGACGAAGAGGTAACGAGGAGAGAAGAAATGAGGCAGATATGGGAGGAGAGATAAAGAGGATGCAGAAGGAGTAGTGTGTGTAAGGAGAGACAAGAGGAGATGTAGATTGCGGAATGAGAAGCATAGAGATGGCTGCATCAGGTTTTATTAACCTCAAGAAATGTATTTTTAACTGACATTAATAACATTATCCCCTTTTCCTTTTTCCTAACCCGAACAAAAATAAGATATGAAATTCCGTTATATATTACTTAAAAAGTCCAGATATAAGTTAGTTACCACCCCTTACCCGGAAACATTAAGATTATAGCAAAAACAATCCATAAATTGTATTCACCAAATACATTAAAGTCTTATACCACGCATATATATTGTCATGAGATATAGTAAAAATTATCACATCGCTGGTGAGGTCAACAAATGAAGAATAAAAGTGTGCCTGAATTGAATCCATTTATTATATTCTATATCATAATTATTTATAGCGGCCTCTTACCTAGATATAATAAGATGATAAAACATTATACCTATATAGATATTAAATTAAGTACAGCTTATTTATGATACAAACATAAGTATATAGAAATTTTGGGGTGAAAAAATAATATAAAAAAGTTATATTATATAATATTTGGGTACGGTAAATGAGGGAGAAGTAAATAATAAAAAAAATTTTTCCCTACTAACCAGATTATATATATATTTAAATACTAGTAGTATTAAAAATAAAGCTTAATCTATCTCTATACCTCGGTATATAATATATATATTATTTATTATAATTTCTATATATAGTATAGATTTATATACAATGTTTTATATAATAGTAGGCATTATTAAATATATAATATATACTCCTTATTATTCTAATGGTTATTACCTATTTATTATGTTTAAATAGTATTAATACTATTAGTTTATATAACATACAATCTTTAATCAACTTAGTATATATAAACGGATTGCAGACAATAACATATGTTAATTTAAATTGAATTAATTGGTGTAGTATCTATATCCCATATTATAATGTAATGTGATAATCTGTAGTTAAATAAACTAAACTTGAAATTAGCCTATATCTTATAAGTAAATTAATGAGTATAAAAAATGCAAATCTAAAATAATAGAATTATTATATACAGGTAAGAATTTTTGAAGATTAATTCGTGTTAAGCGCATTATATTTATACTATATATATATACTATGAAAATAATATTGAGCTGCGGTATATTAATATATTAAATGTTGTAACTGTACCATATTAAGTATATATATATAATATAAGAATTACTATACTTAATCTAAAATAAATACAATATTGACTCTAATTATATTATACATTATATCCTACTATCTAGAATACCTCATCAAGACATATTATTATCATATATAGCTATGCACATTATATATACTAATATATTATATATATATATATATTACCATATTTTTTTTAATTAAATATAATTATATATATATATTAATATTTATTTATATACAATTTATTTATGAGATATTTAATATCTAATATGTATAGGAGAGAAGCGTGAATAATTTTTAAAATCATAATAGAAATTATTTCTTCCTGTCAATTATTATAGCAATTTTTGTCATCATAAATTAAATTTATTGTATATATATATACCAGACACAGTATAGTAGTGTATAATAAAAGCAAGATCAAACAGAAAGGATTAAAAGATGTTAAATAACATTTATACTAAAGGAAGATCTCTATAGGAAAGCCCAATTAAGGCGGGGAATTCTATCGGTGAGCGTACCACATCCAAGTCACCATTTCGACACCTACACCTCCTTTCGTCCGCACATCCTTCTCTTTCATCTGGAAAGCTTCTTCGAGCTTTTAAATCGGACTGGCAATATTGTTATCATCTATCTCTACATAATATTCACTGCCTGGCGGGCGAATGGCCATATAAGCCGGGCAATTCATGTACCAGACTTGCTTATCTCACTACTCTGACTAAAGTATCACTCTTATAATTTTAATCACATAATACTATATTTACTTATCATTTGTTTGAGAGCTCAAATAAAATAAATTAATACTGGCAATCTTATTTTAATAAACACTAATTCTAACCAATACAGGCGACAATTCAATAGAAGGAATCCCCAAAGGCAAAAATATAAAGCCATATTCTTTTACCCACCTCCTACCTGCTAATTTCAGTAACCGAACGCCCGACAAAACCCCAAATACTCTTTCCCGCTTATGACATTAAGACCATTCATAGCATTCTGTGGAGAAGAGAGCCCACTACTTCTTTCTAATTAAGTCAAAGAGAAAAAAACTATATCATTATCATCAGCCATATTTGTTTGTATCAATTTTGATAAAACAAGACTACTAATCTTTTAATATATTTGGAAAAATGTATAACTTTATCACTTTGCAGTAATTTATTGCTTCCCGTCACAGTCTGCCCCGCAAAAAAAAAAATTAAAAACAATTTTTTGGTGTGCACATCAGAAATGTGCTAAATTTTGGAGTTTAAAAAGTATCAAGGATCTCGTTCTATTCAGGATCTATTTTAGTATCTCGGTGGCTACAACAGCACGAAGCAGAGCGGAGTATCAGGATGGTACCTCTGATTATATAATATATCTCATATATATCATCATATATATATTATTATATATATATATATATATATATATATATTATATATATATATAGGCGATTAAAGTTATAACAGTACCCAACTTTGAATATTAATTTTAAGTAATTATATAAATTTAATTATTATATATACCCTTAATATATATAATAATTTTTATTATTTACTTGTATAAAACTTAATATTATATTTTTTTTAAGTTATAAAATCAAAAAAGTTTATATCCAATCGTGGCCCTAAATTAGCAGTGGGGGTGGCTTTTAACCAGAGAAACTATACTAATCTTTCGAGTTAAAAGTTATAAAAATTACTTCGTCTAAAACCTAAACATTTCTATTTCAGAGATAAGCATGATGTATTTGATTTAAATTAGATTTGGTTCTTCCAATTTCATGGAACTAAGTATAATTTTCTTTTTATTATATATAGTATATATATCCTTTATCATATACGTATTATAAAAATAATCTAATATTCATAATACATTACGCAATTAAGGTTATATAAACTATATATATATTATGAAATTGTTCTTACCACCTATAGGTATATAGGCCTTTACTTATTCTTATCTTATGTTAATGAATCCTCTGACCTCTTCTCTCTTCCATTTTCCTAAAACTATCTTATCCCCATTACATTATCAATAACAGCGCCTGAATAATAACAATTCTAATTTTATGCTTATAATATATGGTTATTTTTACTGATAAAAAAGAGTAAACTACTCAATGTTGCATGTCCAGTGTAACATAAAAATAATATCTAGTTGATTAATTCGATACTGAAAATATAAAAATATATATCAGATATATATATCTATTAGTGAATATATCGGGCTGAAAATAAATATTAACACTCGATTTTTTTTTCGATACTTCGAAAAAATATTACAATATCGATATATATATATATCGGTCCTCTTATGCGGTAATCTCACATAATTTCTATAATATTTTTATAATACTTAAATTAATTATATATATATTTAATATAATATATATAATTAATATATATATATAAATATAATAATATTAATTATAATATATATATATATATAATTATATATAATATATATAAATATATAATATTAAATATAATATATATATATATTATTATTATATATTTATATATATTATATATATATATTCAGGCTGTGAGTATGAGTATCGTGGGTACTGATATTTAATTTATTATATATTAAATATATATATATATATTAAATATATTTAAATATATATTATAAATATATAATATAATTAATTATATATTATATTATATATTATATAATATATTATAATATATATAAAGTTTAACAAATAACATTAAAGTAAGAATATATATATATATATATATTAATATTATATTAATATATATAAATATATATATTATATATTTATATATAATTATATATAAATATAATTAATTAATAATTAATATTTATATGATATATATATATAATACATAACTATAATATAATTTATTTTATGTTATCACTTATGCCTATATACCTATTTATCATATATATATATATATATAATATCTATACTACTAGTATATAATATACGGACATAAATCTAAAGTGCTAGCAAGTTTAAGGGAGGTTCCATCCACAGAACTGGTGCTCCACATAATTGAGCATTAGATAAAACCTACTTACCCATAGTAAGTAATTATTGCGTTTTCATCAAATTGAATAAATATATAACTACTGCACAGAAAATAAGTAAAACTCCAATTTGTGAGAGAATTTAATTTTTTCTCTTTTTGGCATTTGAAAAATTATGTTGAGTATATTTTGAACGACATTGCATGCTCTCAATTTTGACAACTAGTGTATTTGAGGACCTACTAAACTTGTCCTATTTGAGCAGTTATTTCTTTTTGTTGTATATATATAATTAAATATATATATTATATATATATATATATTTAATATATATATATATATATTAATATTTTATATATTAATTAATATATATTAATATATATATTAAATATATTTATATTTTATATTAATAAAATAAATATTATAATATATATATATATTAATATCATATATAAATGACTTAGTATGATTTGATCACTATAATGAATAGAGTCGATTGGCGCAGGCAAATATTTGGAACTTGAGAATTATTTCTTCGAAGTTCCGCACCTTGCATCCCGTCACTGAATAATGCGGATTGCAGCGAATACTCCACCCCCAAACCGATATGGAGCAATACTATCCGATGATCGAAAATTCAAGAGGAGAAACATTTATCTCAGACAAAACTATAAAGCTGGATTATAGCAAATCCAGCTATGAACCCCCGACTACGACCCACATGGGAGTAAAGGAACATTATGTGATTGTAACGCAAATGTTGAAGGTGAATAGTAATTTTTTTTGTTTAATTGTTATTTGGTAACAGTATCCAATTTTTTTTTTTATTTTTTTTTTTTTTTTTTTTTTTTTCTTTTTTTTTTTTTTTTTTTTTTTTCACACACCTCCGAAAGTCATGCTTTCGGGGACAATAACTATTATTCTAGTAAATAATCATAATTAAATGAATTAACGAAATCAAAAATTACACTCAAAAATTCTAAATTAGTAAGTATTGGCGTATAAATTCCTTATACTTAAAAAAAATAAAAAGCATTTATTAAATGCGAAATTTGAAAATGTTTATCTGTCTATAACACAAATCTTCAGTAATATCTTGAATATTCAAGTCCATTTGCAAAATATCCTTCAGATATTTAAGATCTTTAAAATTGAAGTAAAAATTATCCACAACTCATGACAGATCTCCTACAAGTAAT
>JABUQX010015758.1:0-2500 GCA_015478945.1 Trachelipus rathkii | reverse complement strand
TAGAGCCAAGATTGGGTGAAGAGCATTATGGGTACAGATGTATTAGAAGTAATTTAATGTTTGCATTAATTAAGAATAATGCAGGAAAAGACATTGGAATACAATATGAAGACATATATCTCCTTCATAGACTTGAAGAAAGCATTTGATTCTGTGCCCAGAGAGAAGCTGTGGAGAGTTCTGGAGAGGGATTATGAAGTTGGAGGTAGAGGGATAAAGACAGTAAGAAGTACATACGTGAATAGCATTAGTAAGGTAAGAACAGGATATAAAAACGAGGAATGGTTTGAATTAAAAACTGTAGCAAGGCAAGGTAGTGTGCTGTCGCCGATACTGTTTATAGCGTCTCATATTTTTTTATTTGTGTGGGACGGCGAGGTCATAAGAGGTGTCGAAGGAGAGTTAGAAGAGATTACGGAGACAGTCATGGTATATCTGCAGATGATTTGGCGTGTTGGAGTGGAGATGGTGAGAGGTTTAAGCAAATGGTGCTGTGTTTCGCAGAAAAGTTGAGGGAAACAGGATTGAATATGAATGTGGAGAAAAAAGAAATAATGGTAGTAAGCAGAGAGGAGGAGGGAGGAGTTGATAGTGAAGGTAGAGGGTAGAGAGATTAAAAATGTGGATAGATATAAATATCTAGGAAGCACTTGGAAGGAAATTATGAGTAGGATTGAGCAGTATACCCCATCTTGAAAGATAAATATATGAACAAAGAGGTGAAGAGAGCAATATACGAGGAGTGTTGACGCCGATACTGTTGTAGGGGCAGAGACATGGAGCATGACAGGGAGCGAGGAGATAGAAATAATCAAGACAGCGGAAGATGAAATGTGTTGAGGACCGTGATGGAAAGAACGAGAAAGACAGAGTGAAGGAACGTGACATTGAGGAAGAGCGTGGGTGTGAAACCCATGATGAATAAAGTAGACGCAGCCAGACTGAGATGGTGGGGACGCCTGGAGAGGATGCTGGGAGAGAGAGTTGCCAGCAGGAGGTGGAGACCGGAGGGAGTGAGACCGAGAGGAAGACCGCGGAAGAGGTGGAGAGAGACACAGTAGAGGATTCCTTGAGGAAACCAGATGCCTGCAATGATGAGTCTGATGGCGGGATGGGATTCGTGGAATGGTAGAACAAGAAGGAAGCGTTAGGTTGGCCCCACTGAAAGGCTCGTAAGCCTGACTGTGAGAGAATATAAGATGTAAGATATGTATATATTATATATTATATATATATATATATATAATAATGATATATATATATATAGTATAATATATATATAAATTATATATATTAGTTATATATATTATCATATCATGTCATGTCACACTAACATATATATATATATATATATAATAATATATTATATTATATAGTATATATATAATATTAATTAATAATTTAAATATAATAAATTTAATATTAATGTTAAAGTTTCTAAATATAAAATAAAATTTCATATATTTTAAGTATATATCATTTATATATTTATTATATAGAAAGTTCACATACCTCAACGGCATCAGTCCTCTTATTTCGAGAGGAGGGGAACTTCTTCTAGGTAAATTTCAGACTTAGGGATTCCCCGAGAGCTTAGATTCTCGAACCCGCGACTCTTGGGTCTATGCGACTCCGTCGTCTTGCTAGTCTGTTTGCAGCCAAGGTTGGTATATATATATATATATATTAAATATATATAATACTATTATATATATATATATATAATATATATATATATATATATATATATATATATATATATATATATATAATATATAGTATAATTTTTATTCAAACTTCAAAGAGTAAAACATCCGCATCCGCATCCGATCCGCATCCTCATCTACTTTAAAATCCGCATCCGCATTCTACTTTAAGATCCGCACCCGCATCCGCAAACAGTCAAATTTGACATCCGGTCCATCACTAATATATATATATATATATACTATATTATATATAATATATATCTAATATATATATATATATATATTATCTATATATATACTATATATATATATATATATATATATATACTATATACTATATTATATATATATACAGAGTGTCTAACGCTGACATCATGTAACTAGAGAACGACAGCACCTACAGATAAGGCATACACATTGTTGCATATGCATGGCACAAAATGTGTTTTGATTTCGAAAAAAAATAGGCGCCCGAGTGTTAGGCGGTGTTTAAAACTAACGAATACCCACGGTAGACCCACCTCCGATGCTCAGGAGTCAGGGTCCGTCTCGCCTCTAGAGTGGAACTACGGGGGGGATTAATCCCCTCCGGGTCTCCGGAACCCCCGCCTCTTTGGTCTTTGGTGTCGCGGGATTTTCTCCGACCATCCCCTACGGGGTATGAAAACATCCCCCCTCCGTCCCCCATCGGCTCGAGGCCCATTAAAAAGAAGAAACTTTTTTAGGGGGCTCAAGCCGATAGGGGACATATCTAATGAAATATAATTATATATTATATATATATATATATA
>JABUQX010015757.1:22500-51259 GCA_015478945.1 Trachelipus rathkii | reverse complement strand
CAGCATTTCTCAAAAGACCTGGAGCAGCTTAATCAAAGAACCCACACACATTCCGGGATCGTCCAAACCAATTCTTGAAACACACATTGACCTAGTTTCACCACTATTCCTTTCTCTCTATAAATTACCACACCTCTCGCTGTATGTTAAATCTGAGCGCACAACCTAATATATCTTACCTTAATTTTAATACTTCTCTCCAAAAAAGCTCCATCCTACTCTATGCGTTTTTTTATTGGCACTTTGATCTGGCTGATTAGGGGGCCTCGCGTCGTTTCTACGCTAACTATAATTGGAATGGCGGCTTTAACTCTGATGACGCTTCGCTTCTTGCCCACTAAAGTGGAACCTAATCTCCGAATAATGAGCAGGTTCATTCATTCTTCGACTAAATCTTTCTCTCCTCATAATCTACTATGGGTCCGATACGACTTTGTTTACTACTTGCCTAACTTCTAGGCTAGAGATCAGTACGTGACGTATCGTTGAGATGACAAATCTTCGTTCTCCTAATCTAATCTTTCTCGCTAATTTTTCATTCAGCTAGAAGATCTTTTATAGCATAAGAGAATATACTCTATCGATGAGCAAGCCGGTCTATTCATCACAACGAAAGTTGCTGCTATAACCTCCCATTCGGTTCTATCACCCTACTGATACAATAATCTTTCTGGCTCTCTTGCCAAACATATCTCTCACTAACAAACGTTCTTTAAATCTGCCTTTCCCCCTCTTATTCGTATCTAAGAGGTTCTGTTGGGCCAATTCTCCAACGAAACAGGCCAATCTCTTCGGCCTCCTATTTTCCTCTGAACGATTCTGGATGATTCTGGCATTTCCTTCCTCCTCCTCCACCTTCTTCCTCTCAGGGATCCAAATTTCTTTGGAATGTTGATATACATTTTGATATCGGGCTACATGGGCTTTCTGATGAATCTTTTAATGAACTTTTATATGGAAGGAGCGGGTGGCCCGTAGATGGCATTCCTTCACCCGAGTTTATGTGAATAGGAATCGGGCTTATAGGTGTACTGCTCCCCACCCCTCTATAGTTCATACTTCATATCCCCTATGTCTCATATATTAAATTACTAAGCAATTTCCTACTCTAGTGAGTTTGAAGCACAGCCATTGATTCCAACCTTCATTTCAGAAAAAAGGATAAGAAGCCACTTCATCATCCTTCTAATATATCGCTATAGTATATTCTACTCACTTAGTTATTCTATCTATAAGAATTTTTGAAAACCCTTCTGCATAACGTCTCATTACTACTTAGGCCATCTGGAATCTCTATCTCTTCTTTCCGATCGCCAGTACTGTTCTTTCGGCGTTTCAAGGTCTACTGGCGATAAACTTTCATATTTAACAATTTATGGTTTTCCGCTATTAGGAACTACGGGAAAAGACAGACTTATCAGTTGGTGAGCGCTTACTGATATATCCAAAAGGTCCAATTTGTAACCGCTTATTATATATATGGCATACAGTACTGTCCACTGCTCTCTTTATAAGCTTCTCCTTTTGGTTATTCCTATCTCATCTCTTGTCATTACTTATTGTATCTAAGCCTTTCTTTTCTAAGTTCGTCCATCAATTATTGGCTATAATATATATATAGTATATAATAAGGGTTGAGATGCGACTTAACAACTATTTTTCTGTTAATAAGTGGTGTTCCTCAGGGTTCGGTCTTATCTCCTACTTTCATCTTACTTAGTATTTCATTTAATGATCTTTTACTCACCTGCACACTATTCTTAAATTTCGTATACCATCGCATTATAGCATGATTCGACCCTTCATTCTGCTCCCTCTTAACCTTATCTAGAATTGCCTCCTCGTCTTAATCCTTCCTGAATTCTATTTCTCGTCTTGATTCTGGATCAGAATTCCGAGTTAGGTTTACGTTACTTACAACTATTAGTGAAATCAATTCTTTATAAAACCCAACTTTCTAGAAGCTTCCCTCTCTAAAAACACCTTCTAACTTTCCTATATTCATATTTCCATAGTTCTCTCGTTCTCTCCTGTTGACAAATATTAAACATACCTTATGCGCGGCTTTAACTAATGACAAAAAAATGTCTTGTGAAACTCACACACAACGGTGTGCGTAGGGCGGCTCCTCAAAATGACCAACTTAGTTCTGTTTAGGACATCGCGAGAAGTCTTTATGTCTCTCTTATCCTATGCACCGTTACTCCGACTATACAAGGGGTCTCATCCGCCCTGGTATGGAGTAACTACTTCTCTCATATCTGGGGGGAGCTCTGGTTTTTTTTTTTTTCTATAGCCCCCCCCCCGGTGGTCCCATCCGTTAGGAGTTGAAACTGATGTTGGAGATTGTCGAGCTCCTATAAGCCGAAAAAGAGTCTGTATAAAACTGTCTCCTGTACTTTCCAGTTTCACTTGACCCTCTTATCTTTTCTATAGAAACACTTTATCTTCTTCTTCTATTAGGTACTCCCAGCCGTCATGTGTTCGCAAGCTTGTCAGCTTACCCAGCTTCGCATCGCGTATCACCCACCTTAGGAAGCCCTCGTAGCCACAAGGAGGGGGGATGGGAAATGCTAGTCGAGTATGTGCGTCTGAGGTTTTGTTGATAATTATTTTATTACTTAGTTACTTTCCAGATCTCTTAAAGGGTCGCTGCGTGCTTCCTTCTTGTCATGCTACCTTCAGTACGTTTTGTTCTGTGGAAACCTCTCTGGTTGCGTCCTAGTGCCGTTCTGTAGCTGTCCCATTGATAGTACCTATTATAAATCCTCCTCCTCGTGCACTTCATACCACACGCCTGACAAGCATCTGTGCGCGATGATAGTGTGATCCGGTATTTAGGACTGTGAGGTGGATGAAATTTTGCGGAATAGGCAAAACACCCCCTCCCTGAATAGGGCTCTGCCCGTTTACGTGGTATGGTTGTTATGGCCTTTCTGTGGTGCGCAAAAATCTGGTGCTCGGACAACTATAATATATATTATATATATATATATAATATATAACATCGGACTATAGCTCTCTGACATTATTTTTGATATTTCTTCTACTTCTTTCACTATTATTACCAAACGGCTAGACTATATAACTATTATACATTAATAATTGTGATATACATATATATATATATATATATATATATATATAGTTACTAATACTCGTGAAAAATACCTAAGATATCATAAATTATTTGTACAATATATTTTTAAAATATGTGTAATGTGATATTAAAATATAGTGTTTGAAAACAAATGGTATATATATTTTACAATGACTAAGTATACTTTACTCAAATAATTTAATATTACTATATTATATATAGATTTATTTTATATAATAATTTATAAATAAATATACGTGATATATATATTATATAGATTTATAAATAACTATAAATAATATTTACTATATACACCTATTAATGATAATTACTTAATCCACTATACATCATATTGAGGTCAAAAGATGGGTATATATGAAGATAATAGAGCGTAAATTGATTCAGGTCGTTTCAACTATTATAAGGATTACGCTTATTCAACTTGTATTATCACATATACTACAGTATAGTAATTTATACTAATATGTATGTTTATATAACGTAAAGTAATATCGCTATATACCTCTACTATAATATAATATAATATAGCTATATATATATGATAATAAATTAATAACATGCTCATATTCACAAGTCATCACTCATTACTTGATTAGCCAGTATAGTTTTATACTTTTGAGCGAGCCATTATAGCCCATAATAATATATTAGATACTCACTATATATTATATATATATTATAATAGTGTAACTAGATATATTATACTCAAGTAGTGAGAGGGTATTTTGAATATTTCCTTACATACTCATCATTACGCGTATCGCAGTACATATAGATATATAATTAATATAACCGTATATAAATATAATACTTATAGTATATAATAGCGATTATAGTTATAATTAATTATTAATAGTATATTATATATATTTATACTAGTAGTAGTATCAGAGGTAGCTAGTGAATAAATTCTACTTGCTATTCAATTATAATAATATATATATATGTATATACTATATAGTATTATTATATGATAAACCATGAATGAGTATAGTATGGTATATCTGAGTTTATATCATTCACTATTTACCATAAATTTATCAGGATATATTTGATTATATTTAGTAGCTGTTACCCACACTCCTCAAATATAAATTAAGAATATAAAAATTAAGAAAACCTCCTTTTCCTGTGAAAATATAATTATGATATTTTTGGTTTGAACTTTAATGTGCTTGTTCCATGTTTACAACTTAATTCTTAATGTTAGGACCAGTTTTTGATATATATATTTTTTTCGTTTAAACGGTTTAGAACCTGGGTAGTTATAAGTCCGAATTGAGAAAGTTAAGTAAGTATCACTAAGTTTTTTTTTTTTTTTTTTTTTTTTTTTTTTTTTTTTTTTTTGTTTTTATTTCAGGTCAACAGGGTTTGCTTTTACGTGAATGCAAGAAGGTTGGAACTCATCATCTTTTGGTTCTTGAATATGGTTATGCACAACGTTTTTTTGTGTTAATTTTTTTTTTTTTGTTTATTTTTCAAGATCTTATTGATACTTTGAGTGCCAGTTCTATTTCTGGCATTTATAATGATCATCTTTACTTTCCTGTTATCAAAAAGTATAAACGTGATTATAGGTTATTAGGCACTTAGAATTGCTTATTTTGCTGTTAATTCTTATTTATCTACAAAAGTAAATATAAATTGCCTGAGCGCAATAAAAGTAGAAACCTCAAAAAATTTACATTTATATATATTTTTTTTTTCCTATTTTTGAAGATAACTATGTTCGTAAGCAATTATCTGAATACTTAGAAAATGTACGTGAAATTGGAAACAAATAATCCGAATCTCTATACAATACACACAGTCGACACAAGAGAGCACGCAACACACAACACACAACACACACCACACACACCCTACACACACACACGTATAATATATATATAATATATATATAAAATACTCATATTTATCACATACATAATTATATACTATATATATATAAGATATATTTAATAAGTAAATATCTATAATTAAAAATATACCCGTATTATATATATATATATATATATATACTATATATATTGTATTTATAACTAATCCCAATTAGAGCGGGAATATTTTTCATAAGAATATGAGCAATATAAGAGTAAAAATTATTTATTAGCTACTAACACGATAAAATTCACACAGTGAGATAAACAGAATGCCAAGCACTCGTTAGATCACATAAACGTAGGTATTTCATATCTTTAGGATCTCGCAGTGACAGTCAAGAGAATCTGCTTTGATATAAGTGAAGATTTAGCTACTTTTATTCTAGTCCTATCAATTTATGGAGCTAACTTGGTAGGTTTTCAAATACTACATTATGAATGTGTTACAGTCTCTAGATTTGAGTATTTACTTGCATCAAGATTCTGTATGAGATGACATTTTGATTTCTAATCACACGATATTTGTTAAAGATAAGATTAGAATCGCATTGTAAGTTTATCCCTTTTGTAAATTGAAATTTTGGTGGGCTGTTTTTATAATGAACGACTCTACTTATTTTCTTCTGGCTGTGTTTTGTATAGTTTTAACAATGACTGGTAAATTTATATCAATGCCGTGGTTAAAATTTTGCCTATGTCTTACAAGAGATGATGTTTGTTTGTCATAATCCAAATCATATTTATGTTGATAGAACCTGGTTTAATAATTACTGGTTTCTCCTATGTAACTATTTTCCCAGTTATTGCATTTTATTTTGTAAATTCCGGAATTTTTAATTTGATTTTATTGCATATTTAAGTATGATATTATTTGATTTTACAGTTTGTATTGTATTTGGTAAATATTCTTTGATAATTCTTTTTGGTATATTGGGGATTGGTAGTACATTCTTGAAATGGTTTTTGGTAGGGTTTAATTTTAGAAATTTAGTTTTTGCATTTCGTAAAGATTTATTTATGATACCGTCTGGATATTTTAATCTATGGAAGTTATTTGTAACAGTTTTTATTTCTTTATCCAGGTTATTCGGGCTGCAAATTTTAAAGGCTCTAAGAAACAGGTTGCTCAAAACAGCTGCTTTTGTGGATGTATCATGATTCGAAAACCAGTGGATGTATGAATGATTTGCTGTAAGTTTCTATATATATCCAAGCTTGGAGGTTGATTTATATTCCAGGTTATTAGTACGTCTAGAAAGTTTATTTTATTATTTGTTGCTTTATCCATTGTGAAACTAATATCATTATCAAGATTATTAATAAAATTTAAAACTGTATCAGTGTTTGTATCCTTCGGAATTAATGCAAAAATGTCATCGACATAACGTATCCAGATTATTGTAGTGAATTTTGGGAAGATATGATATTTCTCTAAAAGCTCCATGAAAATATTGCTAATAATTGGAGATAGTGATGAACCCATTGCTAATCCGAAAATCTACTTAAAATATTTATCTTGAAAAGTAAAATAAGCATGTTGTAAAGTAAGGTTTATTAATTTTTTAATGGTATCAAATTTCTGTTGTATTTGGATATTTTGTTCATTTATGTGTCGTTCTAGCAGTTCTAGGGTATAATCTACAGGTACCTTAGTGAATAGCGACACAACGTCGAAACTCACCACCTCAAAGTTGGAAAAGTTTTCATTTTTGATTTTTTCGATGAAATGTTCGGAATTCTTTAAGTGGGAGGTTGAAATATTTCCAAGAAAAATCTTTAGTTTTGAAGCAAGCCATTTTGAAAGATTCTGAGTAACAATTTATTTTGGAAATTATGGGCCTGAGAGGAATGTTTTTCGTGTGCAATTTTGGAATTGCGTAAAATTTTGAAAATGTAGGTAGATATGCTTTAAATTTCTGGATTAGTTCCTTTTGTGCAGGTAAAATCTTGTTGATTGAATTATTAAACTGCTGCTGTGAGTTTTTAAGAGGATTATTGGTTATGTTGCTATAAGTAGTGTTATCATTTAAGAGGTTGTTTGCCTTCTCTGAATATTGTTTCGAGTTCATTAAAACTATGCTGCTTTCCTTATATGATCTAGTAATTACGATATCTCTATTATTCTGTAGGTTTCGCAATGCCACATAAAATCTCTGCAGAAAATCCGATTGCCTCAAAAATCTTTTGGCATTTTCAAAAGCAATCAAAACAAAATATCACAGTTTATATCTTGGTTGTTATTTTTGTCTCGCCAATTTTCAAAGCTAAGGCTTTGATTATTTCACGGGTCCGGGTTAGGCATTGAAAAACTCAATCCAAAGCTTAAGAGGGCTTTTTCAGTTTGATTTAAATTATATCTTGACAAATTTCTAACATTATTCTGGTTTGTGTGGCTATTCCATAAACCAACGTCAAGATGATCAAGTTTGTTTTTTAGATGATTATTTTTATTGGTTACTTTTTTTATATTTTATATCTCGTGCATAGTCCAGTAATTTTGTAAAAAGAGGCATTTTGAAGCATTCGGGTTTACCGCAGAGATTTTATGTGGCATTGAGAAACCTACATAATAATAGAGATATCGTAATTACTATATCTGATATGTTCAGCAGCATAGTTTTAATGAACTCGGGACAATATTCAGAAAAGGCATACGACGTTTTAAATGATAACACTACTTATAGTAACATAACCAATAATCCTCTTAAAAACTCACAGCAGCAGTTTAATAATTCAATCAACAAGATTTTACCTGAAAAAAAGAACAAATCCAGAAATTTAAAGCATATCTACCTATACTTTTAAAATATTACGCAATTCCAAAATTGCACAAGGAAAACATTCCTCTCAGGCTCATAATTTCCAACATAAACTGTGTTACTCAGAATCTTTCCGAATGGCTGGCTTCAAAATTAAAGATTTTTCTTGGAAATATTTCAATCTCCCATTTAAAGAATTCCGAACATTTCATCGAAAAAATCAAAAATGAAAACTTTTCCAACTTTGAGGTGGTGAGTTTCGACGTTGTGGTCGCTATTTACACAGAGGTACCTGTAGATTATACCCTACAACTGCTAGAACGACACATAAATGAACAAAATATCCAAATACAACAGAAATTTGATACCATTAAAAAATTAATAAACCTTACTTTACAACATGCTTATTTTACTTTTCAAGATAAATATTTTAAGCAGATTTCCGGATTAGTAATGGGTTCATCACTATCTCCAATTATTAGCAATATTTTCATGGAGCTTTTAGAGAAATATCATATCTTCCCACAATTCAATACAATAATCTGGATACGTTATGTCGATGACATTTTTGCATTAATTCCGAGGGATACAAACACAGATACAGTTTTAAATTTTATTTAATAATCTCATCAGATGAATATTTTAAAAAAACTAAAAAGCAAGAAATATAAAATAAACTTATCTCAGACGTACTAATAAACCAATATAAATCAACCCTTCAAGCTTTTGATATATAGAAAACATACAGCAAATCCTTCATACATCCATCCGCTGATTTTCGAATCATGATACATCCACAAAAGCAGCTGTTTTGAGCAACCTGTTCCTTAGAGCCTTTAAAATTTCTAGCCCGAATAACATGGATAAAGAAACAAAAAACTATTACAAATAACCTCCATAGATTAAAATATCCTGATGGTATCATAAATAAATCTTTACGAAATGCAAAAACTAAAATTCTAAAATTAAACACTACCAAAAACCATTTCAAGAATGTACTACCAATCCCCAATATACCAAAAAGAGTTATCAAAGAATATTTACCAAATACAATACAAACTGTAAAACCAAATAATATCATACTTAAATATGCGCTAAAACCTATTAATACCAATCATGTTAAAAATTCCGGAATTTACAATATAAAATGCAAGAACTGTGAAAATAGTTACATAGGAGAAACCAATAATTTTAAAACCAGGTTCTATCAACATAAATATGATTTGGATTATGACAAGCAAACATCATCTCTTGTAAGACATAGGCAAAATTTTAACCACGGTATTGATATAAATTCACCAGTCATTGTTAAAAATATACAAAACACAGCCAGAAGAAAATAAGTAGATTTGTTCATTATGAAAAACAGCCCAAATTTCAATTTACAAAAGGGAGAAACTACAACCAATCTAACTACTAACAAATACTTGAAGGAATCAAAAGCACTCATGAACTTGATCAATAAAACTTAAAAAATAGAGCGTCATCAATGTAAATTTTGAAAAACTACCAAGTTGCCAAAATGAAGATAAGAATAAAAGTAACTAAATTCATATCAACACCAATCCTTTGTCATCCAGTCCTGAAGATGTGAACCGAGTATGGATCACGAAAGCTCGGCATCTGTTTTTATTTTGTAATTTTAATAAGTTGTTTATGTACTTATAAATAACTCTTACTTCCATTTTTGAAAAATATTACCTCAAGGGTTTTTATCATCAATAAATAACTAATTACGAGCATTTGTAGTATTACAAGATCTATATATATATATATATATTATATTATATATATATATATATATATATATATATATATATATATATTATATATATATATATATATATATATATATATATATTATAAATAATTTACCATTGTTAATATTTTTATTTTTATTATGTCAAAAAGGTGCAAGAATTTTTATATTAATGAATCAAAATTATCAGTTATTTTTTGAATACAAATGTTTATTTTGATCTATTTAAAATCGATATATTGGACTTTTTGATTAATAATTTTATCATACTCAAATGTCCCAATTTGATTAAAAAAGATAATCGAGGTGATAGTGAGATTAGCAGATTCAGTACGAAATATCGGATTTTTCGATAATAGTTATAATTTATATATATATATATATATTATATATAATATTATATAATATATATATTACTTATATAATATGATATATATATATATATATATATATATATATATATTATTATAATATATATATATATATATATATATATATATATATATATATATATTTATATTGATAAAAATAATTTTTTAGCTATTCACTCTGTGGGATTGAACCTGGGCCTAGCAGATAAACGCGTATGTTGACCACGCGCCACGATGACTAAAGAAGAACGCGAGAATTCTTCCTGTGGTGAATATATCACCCACCAAGACAGGACATCACGCGCTCTTCCCATCCACACTCGGGCGTAGGGTCAAACAGGGCACCACACATGATGAAAAATACATCACGCGGGAAGAGCGCGTGATTCCTGCTTGGTGGGTGAATATATTTCACCACAGGAAGAATTCTCGCTTTCTTCTTTTAGTCCATCGTGACGCTGTGGTCAAACACATACGCGTTTATCTGCTAGGGCCCAGCTTCAATCCCAGCAGGGTGAATAGCTCAGAAAGAGGTACTTTTATCAATACCTATTGACACTGCGGTTCAATGCATTACTATCAATATATTTATATATTATATATATATATATATATATATATATATATAATATATATATTATATTATATATATATATATAATATATATAATATATATATATATATATATATATATATATATATATATAGTGAAGTGTTTAAGTTTGTTTCCCCAAACGAAAATACTTACAGAATGAACCATAAAAGAAAAAGTAACAGAAATATCAATAAGTCTATTAAATTTAAAGACTTATTTTCATTATTCAGATGTTAATAATTAAAAATTGTATATTTAAAAATATATACATTTATTAATATTATAATTAAAATAATTATAAATATTTGATAAAAGTATATATATTTTATAAAAAACTTATTAAGCGATAATAATGAACTTTTAACAAAAAACTCCATCTTGTGTTTATATTATGTTCAGAAGGTTGGAAGGCAAACGCCAATCTACGAAGCATCTGCAATGTTTTCATTTTTATTATATTTACAAAAATCCATTTTTAGAAAAGTAGACATAAAATATAATTTTTTAAATGTATATAAAATATTATAATAAAATAAAAATAAGTATAAATTTGGTAAATGTAAATAGTAATAAGTATTTGTATAAAAACTTGATTATTATATATGAAACTTTTTTATTATAATTTTGTACGACTTTTTCGTTAGAAATAAATAATTTGTTTCTGCTTTTGTCTTATAGCCTTTAAAAGAAATAATTTGTAGCGCTTTTGCTACAACTATAGAGATAATTTGCTAATATAGAACAAAAAGCGGAAAATATCAGATCCGACCTACGAAGCAAGAGAAGAAGCTCTGCAAGAAGATTGGACTCCTCGTCTTCTACTAGAAGTTCGGATGCCTCGTCTCTCCCGGAGTGGACTACAGATCTCGGACTGGACCTACGTCTCTCCTCTTCTCGGAGGCCTAGCAAGAGGCTTAGGAACCTTCCCAGGGTTACCAAGAACCCTTTGGAAAATCTTCAAGAGTTTCTCCTGTCGGTGGATGGTCTCCATGGATGGTGCTTTCACCTGACCTCCGAGATTCTCCAGTTCGTCTACCACTAAAAAGTAGTTTAACTACTAAGAGATAATTTCGCAGGTAACCGCTAGGTTACTGCATCATAGCACCCGAAAATTACAGGAAGAGTATAAAAAATGACTCTCAGTCCCTTCAGATTGTCCCACGGTGGCCAGAAGAAACACCCAGCCGTCCTGTTTAGCCAACGATTTACCAACGAGCTCGTGTAGATCAGCCTACAACCGCCTTTGCCTTAGCCGGACTTCATACGAACCAGTCGACGGCTTATCCTGAAGTCGCGCAGACTGACACCGCTGCATACACAGCCTTAGCCCGAACGTTTACCCGCAAAAGGCGGCTTAACATCCAAATATGGTTATAAGGTAGTGAAGTTAAAGAGATACCGATAATCGATTGCATTCAAACCATCCGATAGCCAGGGTTTCCTACGAGAATTTGCTGATCCCTCCGTCGCTATATAGTTGTCATACCAGATAATAGAATATCATATCGAGTGGTGACCATATAACTGATAATAATATAACCAGAGCAGACAACTTTATAATTGGTGATCCTAGAGCTGAAAATTTGATACCACGAAGATGGCAGGCGATCAAGGACAGGATAACAATCAAAGAGAGGCAGAATCCATTTCAACAATGAAAATTAAACCACGAACCTTTTCGGAATCTTCAGTCCCGACATCGTTTCGTGTCATGGAAGCACAATTTCATCTCGCTAACATAAGGTCCTCACGAACTAAGTACTTTTATGCTATGTCACAAATTCCGCCAGAAGTTTTGGATAGAATATCCCAAGCCGAACTTGATGCAGAAGATTATGACCGTTTCAAAACGGTGGTCATAAATACTTACGAAAAATCTAAGGTGGAGCTTTATAATGAAATCTACTTTCCAAAAGGTCTTACAGTGGCAACCATCTATATATGCTACAGGATATGATTCGGCGAGCAGAGAAATTAAAATAATAGGAGTAGGACTTGGTCAGAGTCGCAATTTTGAAAACTTACCGAGTCACATGTTCGGCACAACCTAGCCTGCCCATTCTAATCTCACACTTCACATTGGAGAATTTAGTAATGACATTTGTTATTAACCACAAGCTCCATGTCATGGCTGTATTCATCCCGCCTTGCCACCGCCATTGCCCCCGCCGCATCAAGATCAAGAACAACCACTATTTTGGCCTGGCGCCGTTCCACGAAAATCAACGACCAAAGGTGTGTAGGAGCCACATTATTATGGACCACGCATCTAAAAGCTGTAAACATGGCTGTTAAAGCCAAACAAAAACGGGACTAAATCTACTAATTCTAGACCTCCATCAAGAGACAGCATCCCCAACTTCCGTCTAAAACTTACAAGAGGAGCAAATGTTAACATTTGTGCCGTGTCAACTTCGCAGTTAACAATAGATGTAAAAAAGGGATTTGGCACCATGCACCAGCTTTTTACTAGATACCGGAAAGCCAAGCATACTTGAGCCTTCCATATAACATTGGTCTCTACATGACGCTGCAACCCCAAACGTCACTCTGTCCGCAGCACAATGGCTCGCCATAAAGTGTCATTGGGAAGTTGTAGCAATGCAGTATACCAAACTCTCACACGCACGAGAATTTACCTGGACATGGTGGTGTAGCAGGAAATTACTATGCCTATTATTGGAATGGATTTTCTTCACAATTTTGGTCTAATAATTGACTCTGGACAAAGAACATTGCAAGATACTTATACTACTCTTCTAGTTCCGTTGAAAATAACCTCTGCGGAAGTACCATCTCCTCACGCTCAACTTCAAGGTGAAAATATCGACATAACTTCACTCCTACAAGATTTCCCGTCCTTAATTTAACCTATAGACATCAACAATCTAGCAATTAATGATAATGAACCAAAACACTACATAGAAACTGGTGATTCAACCCCCAGTTTTTGCCAGAGCTCGCGATTACCTGACGAGACAAGTTAAAGGCGGCAAAAGCTGAATTTGACATTTCTTTCTAAAAAGCTGGAATAATTAGGCCAAGTAAATCTGCATGGGCGTCTCCTTTACACCTCGTGCCAAAGAAAACACCTGGAACATGAAGACCATGTGGAGATTTCTGAGCCCTTAACAGCATAACAAAACAGAATAGATATCCTATTCCACACATTCAGAGCCTATCTCAACGCCTGCATAAATCTACCATATTTTCCAAGATTGACCTTCAAAAAGCTTATCACCAAATCCCCATTAGACCAGAAGATATAGATTAAACAGCAGTCATCACTCCATTTGGTCTCTTCGAATTTTTATCTATGCTTTTGGTTTAAAGCAACCTGTGGGATGTCACATTTCAAAGTAGTAATGACTCCAATCTTACAGAGACCTTCCCATTCGTGTTTACCTATTAGACGAATTGTCTCATTTTTTCTACGTCCAAACTGAACATAAAAAAAATCATTTGAAACAAGTTTTTAAACTCCTCCAAGAAAATGGTTTTAAAACTCTTTAGAAAAATGTGAATTTAACCAATCTTCACTCAATTTTCTCGGCTACACCGTGTCTTCAGAAGGCCTATGTCCTCCAACGAAAAGAAAGAATCCATCTCAACTTTTCCTCTACCGTGCGATTCAGCATCCCTACGAAGATACCTTGGGATGTTAGGATACTACAGAAGATTTATCCCTAATTTTGCCAAAATCGTCTTCACATTATCTGAAAAAGGCCAAGTTTTCATCCCAAGGATAATCATCTTGAATGGACTCAAAAGAAGTGACAGCTTTTTCAGATACATAAGGAAGCTCTCAACAATCGAGCACTAACCACTGCCTTTACTTTACCTAATGTCGTCACATTTACAATCTGTAACTGACATCAGTCAGACTTCAATCGGAGCAGCATTGCACTAGATGATTGATGGTCAACCTGTTCACATTGACTTATACAGCAAGAAGTTATCAGATCCCCAAAGAAGATATTCTGCTTTCCACAGAGACATTTTGGGAGCATATTATGCTGTCCTTCATTTTAAACACATGTTAGAGGGAAGAGTCGTCACCTTTTGCAAAGATCACAAACCTCTTGTTTCCGCTTTCTACTCCAAAAATCCTTCAAAAAGTGATCGTCAACAGCGACATCTCTCAGTACTAACAGAATATATTTCTACAGCAAGTTATATCAGAGGAGCAGACAACATGGTGGCCAACATTTTCCGGATTTCATTGGGTCCCAGTTGTGCCGCTGTCGATTTGCCCTGCAATAGCCTCACTCTCAAGAAAAAGATGAGAAATCAAGACCTAATCATGATCGTCTTTATAATTATTCCCTGCAGGACAACCTCAAGATATGGTGCGATGCCTCTACTTCTTTTCCCAGACCATATCTTCCGAAGCCAGCTCAACTTCAAATATTTAATACGTTGCATCAAGTGTCCCATCCTGGTATCAAAGGTACTTTACGACTGATCAAGAAAGATATTTTTGGCTTTGTATGGATCGTGACATTAGGCTTTTTGTACGCACTTGTGAGCAGTGCAAGCTGTCTAAAGTCCATCGTCACACCAAACCAACGGTCACTCCATTAGAAATTCCTTCTTCAAGATTTGAAACAGTTCATATCGATATAGTGTTTCCTTTTTCACCTTCATGGTCTTTTTTCACCTTCAGCATTTTGTGGATCTTCTTCTCCAGTTTTTCGCTATCTACTCACCTGCATCGACCGAAACACAAAATGGGCTGAAGCCTCCTCAATTACCAACACTACAGCAAAATCTGTTGCCTATGCTTTTATGCAGTGGATATCCCTATGTGATTTCTGACAGAGGTCCTCAATTCGAAAGCGAGTTTCAGTGAGTTGTCACATTGATTGGTTTCATCGTCTTCGAACAACCTCTCGTACCACC
Source organism: Trachelipus rathkii (assembly GCA_015478945.1). Taxonomy (NCBI): domain Eukaryota; kingdom Metazoa; phylum Arthropoda; class Malacostraca; order Isopoda; family Trachelipodidae; genus Trachelipus; species Trachelipus rathkii. The sequence goes on along the minus strand of JABUQX010015757.1, from coordinate 35,869 downwards.
CACAAACAAATTCCCAGATAGAAAGGTTTCACCGATCTCTCAAGACTGCCTTGATGGCACGCAAAGAAAACTGGCTCCTGTCTTTACCCATCACTCTACTTGGTCTCGTATGCATTCCAAACGATTCCGGTTATTCCGCCTTTGAGGCAATAACTGGAAAAACTCCACTTTTTCCTATGGACATTCTTCAATCTTCTCCTAACAATGAACAAGAAATGGATTCTTTTATGAAGAAATTTATCGCCCACATGAATAATTGGACTTTAGGGCAAGATCCAATTTTGACTCTTTCAACAATTCTTCCTATATTCCGGAGGCACTCAAGACCTGTTTTCATGTCTTCCTAAGGACTGATGGGATCAGAAAACCTTTGGAAGCCCCCTATAGTGGTCCTTTTAAAGTTCTTCAACGAATGACACATTGTTTCAAGATAGAACTCAGGAATGGTCAAACTACAGTAGTCTCAATTAGCCGTTTAAAACCTGCTTTTATGGAAACGTTAACGTCAACAATTCCTGATGATCCTGATGTCTCGGGTAATGATGATCCCGAGTATCCTGATGGACCCTGATGTCTCTGATGATCCTGATGTCGCTGACGCCGCCGATGTTTCCTGATGTCCCTGACGTTGCTGATGTCTAAGGATTACCCTACTGTCCCTATTCTTCCAAGTGCCCCCTTACTAGACGAAACCCTCCCGTAGAGTCCGCTTCAGACTCCGTGCCCCTCTTAGTGATTACATAAAATACTAATAATAAAAAGAAATAAACACTCCCTAATAGAGTCCGCTTCAGGATAGAAGCCACTCAGTGCCCTTTTTAGTGATTATATCAAATATATATATATATATATAAAAAAAAAGAAATACACATTTCCTAATAGAGTCCGAATCAGGATAGAAAATGATATTTCCTTTTACTTCCTTATTATCTTTCTATCATATTTATCATATACTTTCTATCATAGGTAGTGGGTCTGAGGGCTTTTATGGTTGTCTCGAACATATGTGTTACCATGGCGACAGAGAGGAAGATTTGGGATTTTTGTTTGAGTGGGCGGTCAATCCTCATTTGGTTAATGGAGAGGCTTTTTTTCCGTTGGCATTTCAGACTGTAGACATTTATTTCACACTTTTAATTTTTATCTTATTATTCTAATATTAAGAGAAATATAGACTACTAAAGTAAGTTGGAAAAACGAAAGAGTTTTCTTAAATTTAAACATGCGAAATAAGTTGGCGGGGTATTATAAATTTTATATGAGCTTTGCGCCATACAGTTTATAATTTGGATTTGTTAAGAATTTTGGACCTTTTAAGCCCCTATTTGTTCGCTTTGCTTCTACGCTATGCGCGCGCAGATGGCTATTACAATAGATATAATTTTTAGCTTCGTCCCGATTGGGCTCCGGCTTTAACAAATGTTTGTTTTTTTTACAACTTTTTATTATTTTGGATATATAACTTAGAGACTAATACATTTTATACGCTTGTTTCATGAAATAATTGTAACTAATTTTTTTTTTCTGGATAAAAGTCAATAATGTTTAATAAAATATCTATCCAAGTTCGCCGAGTGACTTGCTTCAATGTAATTTGCCCGTGACTCTCACGTTTATGATAGGCAAGTTATTTTAATGAAATATTCTGCTATATTGTTATTAAATATATTACCAACACATTTTGAAGCATCATTTGAATTATTTAAGGAATGAGAAGAAACTAATCATTAAGAATTCATATTCATCAATTTTGATCGATACTAAAATAATCATGTATTTACGCTGAAACATTTTTCAGAGTTTGAAAGGCAGCAACCCAAGTCTCTCCTCTCGAACCTAACTTTCAGGCCTAATATTGATCGCCTGCGCACTTGGTCAATGGCTGAAACTTTTTTAAAAATTTTACGCTAGAAGGGAAATTCCTGAGTTGCTAGCTCTCACAAATCTTTACCAACATTAATAGGGACATTTGAAATTTTTTTTCTTAACATTAATTACTGTATTAAAAATTGTAAATTTTGCATGCAACAAAAAAGATATTATAGAAGACAAGCACGTCAACAAATTGGAAACTCTTATTACTTGTCATTTTGGATTCACATTTAATATAACATTTTTATAAATTTGATCATTTTTTTTTTAGATTACTGCTATTTACGATTGGCAAATTTTATAAAGGTTTATAGAAGGAGCGCGCGGTCCTCTTTACAACTTTCATTATTTATTTATTGTTCTTAAGCAGAATTTTTATTCAGGTTTTCACAATTTTCTAGTTCACTTTTGTTAATAAGAGTATTTAGATTTTCAAAATTTTCCCCACGGATACTGATTTCAATGTTCTGTTCATTTTGGATATTTATTATTATTATTATTATTATTATATTATTATTATTATTATTATTATTATTATATTATTATATTTATTATTATTCATCTTATGTATTATATTATATTATTAATTATTGATTCATTCATCATGTATTTATATTCATATTATTATTATGACTATTATTACTATTTATTATGATATATTATGATATAGTGGTATAGGTCAGTAGTAGCAGTATAGTAGTCAGTATAGTAAGAGTATTGACTTACTATTATTAATAATATTAAGTGTGTTTGTATTATTTAAATAATTATTGTTTGTTTCACCAGCACTAAAATTTTCGAAGTTTATTTTACTACACTTTTCATTATTGAGAGGATGATTGTTAACCGCTGGTATTTTATGATGAAGGGCGATTTTCTTTTTGTGACCTATATTTTCATGGCTGCTGTTGGGTGGGAAAACAGGCGGCCGATCTTCTCGTTTTCCTGGTTTGTGATTTGAAAGAGCTCGTCCGTGAGGTTGAGGAGCATGTGTATACTGACACACTGTGAAATTTTGTGTATATTTCGGTGCACATAGGAGAGTAGAGCTGCGATGAAGTATTCTTTTACAAAGCTGGGGTGATTTTGGAGGAGGTTTTCAGCATTTTTCTCCCCAATTGCTTGTCTGATTCGAATCATGAACTCACTGGGTGATTCTTTCGCTCTCATTGATTCCTGTATGACGTCACGAATGCTTTGGTCTTTTGGAGACAAAAAGGTTATTTTTATTGTTTTTAACAGTTCTTTATAGGCATTCCTTTTAATCGGATATTCGATGAAGAACAAGAGATGGGTCGGAAGCTTTGGGGCTATTAATCTGATTTTTTCTTTTACACTTTTTATTTTATAACGTCTAAAAATGATGTTTACTGATTTGATCCAATTTTGAACATCGGTTTCTTCAAAACTTGGGAGTTTAATAGGACACTCAAACTTGGCTTCAATTTGGCGGGTTGGTATTCGGGTGCTTGAGTTGTGAGGTTGTTTGCTTTTGACGTTGGGGGATTGTATCTGTTGGGGAGAGGGCGTTTTCTCCTTTCCCCTATTTCTTCTCAAGGAGCTTTTAGTTTGAGTCTTTTGAGTGAGTCGTTTTGTTGAGACCATTTTTACAGGCAAAGATTACTGACTATTTTTGTGGAGTCAATTGAGTCAACCCAAGCGTTTGGATAATAAGCCTAAATGGGAACTTTGTTTGGGAATTTCAAAATCTTCGAAGCGGTAACGGATTTCCTGTTGTCAATTGCACCGTTATAACAACGACTTTATTTATTATTTATAAGATTATATGATGCTTAATTTCTTCACGTTGTTATTGTTTGACTCACACAATTTTTATTTAAAGTCAATATCGCACTGATTTTATCGCTTTAAGTGCACAGAAATGAAGAAATTTTTTTTCAGCAATTTGTTACAATAATCTACCTTCAAATTAGGGGGCTTTTACTAGTCACACTAGTGGGGCCCAGTCACTCTGGGGTCACCAAAGAATGTAGACTAAACTCGCTTTAGTCATCCAAAAAGTTAATTATAACTAATAAATCAGCCGGTGGATTTGAATAAGTGAAATTGCTGTTCAGTGGCTTTAATTATCAGTGGATTGATATTGACAAGATATGCTTTCAATTTAGTAAATAATGGAATGATAATGCACAATAAATCGTTATAAATTACTTTAAACACTCGTAATTATAACTTTATTAATATTGGGCACTGACACTTTAAACACTCGTAATTATAACTTTATTAATATTGGGCACTGACTTCCTTGCTCGAAGTCCTACCTAATAATCCTCGAGCTTGATTAGCTTCGGGCCCTTGTTGGAGCCTTCTGCCAATCAGGCTCTTTGTTTGGCATCTTCTCAAAATACGGAAAATAGTAAGGGCCAAAAAAGTACCTTTTACAAAAAGTTTAAAAGTTCTACCAACGCTTTGTATAGTGTATACTAGGAGACGCAAAATACCTCTTACAAGAGTGTATACTCTCTCTGACATGCATGCATATGTCTTACAAGACTTCCCTACCTTAACTTCAGCGCATATATATATAATTAACTAAGCCATTGACTTTTCCACTCAAATTGTGGGATCTCTTTTCTTGATTTAATTAAATTTAAGATACATTTATGTCTGTTTTCATATCCGATTCTATGTAGAGAAGATTGTGTTGGAATATTTACTGCATGCACAAGTCCTTGGCTATGGCATGGAAGCTTTATTGTTTGAACTCGCTCACTTGCAATATTATAAATCTCCTCGTTAGAGAAGCCCTTAATAATTGATGGTTGAGTGATTATTTATTGTTTTCGTATGAGACTGAAGATGAAAAGCGCTTTCAGATTCCTACGACATCTAAGGGAAATAAATATCTTTTTTCTCCTTTATTCTCCATACCACAAATTGTAAGGGTGAACAAAATAGCAATTATGTTGAAGTGAGCGTTTCAGGATCACTGCATATTTTTTATATGTTCCCTTAAGAAGTTTCATTAAATACCAAAACCTTTGGGCTCCATTAGATGCTTTTAGATGACTCTTTATCCAGAACCAGCCTGGCGAATAAATTTGAATTACAATAATTACTATGTCTTCAAGAGTTTTACGTAGAGTATGTGTAGATACATAAAGTCTTAAGATTCGATTGGCTGTTGTTAGCCATCTGGAATTATGAGCTGCACCAGGCGATTTTGTGGCTAATGATGACGACACATGTCTATGTTTTATACTAAGGTACATTTGATAGAGATATTTTTAGTCTGTGCTGAGTTGCATAACAATATCTTCGAGGATCTGTGTAATTTTGGAGCATATGGGACGCAAGTTAACTATCTCACATTTAGTTAATTTTTTTTAATTTTATGCCCAATAGTTCCTTGAAAAGTATGTGGGCCTGATGGCTTCCCATTTATTGCCTAAATGGGTTCATTAGCAGGGAGATGGCAAATTAGCCACTGTATAGGTCTTTCAAGATGTATTTAAATTAATCTGAGCACTCCATCCACTTCAGAAACTGGAGAACCATTGTACAGGAGAGCTTAAGGATAATCAATTCTCTCAGAATCTATTATAAAAGTTATAATTTCCTCAGAAATGCAGCGAGCTGTTACATTATCTGGACTAATATAAGTCAGGTTCATAATCACATAACTCTTTCACAATGACATAGTACTCTTCGTGTTCCATTCCTCCTTTAGTTTTTTGTTCTGTCTTTTCTACCTTTAAATCCCTAACATTCAATTCGTGTATTTTCAGCTTTCATTCAGATGATGATTATTTCCCAACTCGTTTTCTCTCTCGCTCCATCTTCTTTCTATCTAACATGTTAAATTCATTTAACATTCCTGTGTCTTTCAATGCTGCGTTGTTAACACGAGTTACAGCTGCTCTTGAACTTACGCGATATCTGAGAGCTTTTATTGCCAAATTCTTGTATGCAAACCTATTCTGTACACTTTCTCTTTGTTCAATTTCTCGAAGATAATTAATATTCATCATTATTACTATTTTCTGTTTCCATGCTCTCCACTTCAGCAACTTCCACATCTTCTGTGCTAGTTGAGTGAACACTAGTATCTATATAAACTCTTCCCTGACATCCTACTCAAAAAACAGCACCTTCTATTTATATAAACCCCTTGCATTGATTTTATAACCTCTCCATTTCTAAATGAGCTTCTTTCCTGGCCATATCTTTGCTCCTACCAATTTGGCCAATTTCTCTTTCTGTCCCACAAAAGATTCCATACAATCATATGGAATTTTACTTTGATGTACACAAACAGTCTTTTCTTGACTTCTTTTCGAGCAATTACCAAGTAAAAAGCCAAACATGCATCGAAGAGTCTTCATTTCTCGATAGAACTTAATCATCCGTTCACATTGGAGATTTTATTTATTATTAAAAGCAAAATGCACAAGCCTTTCAGCCTTTCAACCCACACATTAAATCCTATTGGGGAAAGGGAAATTTAAAATGTTAATCATAATCATCTCTCTTCCCCTAATCATTACTGTTCTTTATTTCTCCTAACTTTTTTACAAGTTTCTCTCTTAGTTAAGTAAATAGATATGCATTATTGAAAGAAGTTAAAAACAGTCATCGCAATTGAAATATCACATGGTCTGACCAAACAAAGAATAAAAGTCTTTACTTCTTGAAGCATCATTAGAAAAAGTACTTATATTTAAACGATATTACAAGATTTTTCACAAAAATAAGATATAATTGCATAATCAATATTAAATATTATATATAAAATATATAGCAATATATTAAATTAAACAATACATACTACTCACTGATCCATTTAACTGGAGTATGTAAGAGAATTCTTGAGTTTCACATATCACAGCTACCACAACCACATTCTACTGTTTCAGTTATTAAATTATCTCTAAGCAACACACCATGGTGTAATGCTAAAAAGTAGAGAAAGATAAGTTACACAATTTATCACAACAAAAATGTTTACTCAAACACCAAATTCAAATATTACCAACTTCAAAAAAATTGAAACTAATTAAAATGTCATCATGCTGTAGTTCGAACTTATGTACTCAAAAATATACAAATTTGTCGTTACGTGTGAAAACTGTGCGACATCGGGTCTGGTCAGAAGTTACATACCAATATTGATCCACTTAATCTGGTTTAGTAGACTATTTCCGATGTCGAATTCTTAAGAACGTGAAATTGTTAAATATCTCCACTTTTCTATCCCAAAATGGGAGGGTTCAGTGTCGAGCGTAGGGGGCACAACTCGGACATTTCATTACACATGTTAAATTATCTGCTAGCCCCAACAAAGTGTTGAAATTTTGGAATCTCAACAAAGAATTCAGCCACCCATAATATATATATATATATTATATATAATATATAGTAATAATAATATTATATACTATATATTAGATATATTATATATATATAATATTACTATTACTATACCTATTGAATATATTATATTCTATTTATATTATATATATAAATATATATACATAATATTATATATAAGTATTATATATATAGTACTATATATACGTATTATATATATTATATATATATTATAATATATATATATATATATATATATATTTATATTAATATATATATATTAATATATATATATTATATATAGTATATATATAATATATATTATTATATATTATATATGATAATATATATATATATATTATATATATATATATATATATATAAATATATATTATATTATATATATATATATATATATAGTATACTATATATAATAATCATATATATAATATATATAATATATATATAATTAAGTAATATATATATATATATATATATTATATATAGTATATATGTGTTCTTTATGTGTACATTAAATTATATGTCCACGTTCTAATTTTACAATGAGAAATTTCACTGCTGAATAATTACTGAATAAAATCATATATGCTCATTATTTCTTGAATATAAATGATACAAGCATTGCTTCACTTAACTTCTTATTCCATTTTGTTTTAACATTGAAAAAGGAAATCGTCCAAAACTTAATAAAAATTTTATCTTTAAAGAAGACTACATTAACTCCCTTTTTGAATGAAATAATTAAAACTCAGTCCAACAGAAAAATATTTATTTCAAATTGATTTCTATCTTTCCACTAGAAAGTTCTCCTTAATTAATTAGTGATGTATTATATTATATATATATATATTATATAATATATATATATATATTATATATATATTTATATATATATTAATATATATATATATATATAGGTTATATTATAATATATATTATATTATATTAAATAAAGAATATTGTGGAGTAAAGAAAATATGCCTCCCTCTGGTCGACACCAACGCATGTTGCGATGAGATCACATATTCCGGACGCTCTACCGACTTATCCATCCTCTAACATAAAAACCAAAAGTGAGATTCATGCGTTGTATCCATCATAGTAAATTTCTTTACCTTCCACAATAGTTCTTTATTTTACTATACAAATTTAAAACTGCGGTCTATTGCAGAATGTACATTTTTAAATATATTTATATATATATAATATATTTATATATATATTATATATATTATTTATATATATATAATATATATATAATATATATATTATATAATATATAGATATATATATAATATATTATATATTAATAATGTATATATATATATATATATATCTATATATATATATATATAATCTTATACTATATATATATATAAATAAGTATAATATATTAATAGTATATATATAAGAGAGAGAGAAGAGGAAGAGAGAGAGAGATGACTGACGAGAAGAGAGAGAGAAAGAGAGAAGAGACGAGAGAACTGTCGGAGAGATAGAAGAGAGAGACAGATGACAGAAAGGAGTATTATGTCTATATGTATAATATATAATATATAAACTAATATATAATTACTATATATATACGTAATATATATATATATAATCATCATTATAATATTTTAATGCCCCTATATATATATATATAGTACATATATATATGATGTAGCTATAGTGCGCGCGCGTGTGTGTGTACAGAGTTCGCCAAAAAATGTATAGATACACTAACAAATTCCAATTCCTACTACGTTTTATGGAATAACTCGAGATTTGTGTAGTATGATGTTCTCTCAATAGATGCTGTTACACACACGAAGGATTGCTTAACTACATGACCGATAGTATAGTGAAACAAAATATAAAACCTGCGATTATCCTTTATGGAATGTAAGGATATTTTAAAGTGATATTTTAAATTAAAAAATGTAAAAGAAGTTCATCGACAATCTTGTCTTGAGCTTGCAATAAGCCAACAACATGCCTAACATTCTCCCGGGCATATGGTAAATTTTAACTCCATACTATGTATATGATGTGCATAAGGAAAGATCTGGAACACCTCTTTCTCAAGAAGTCCTTCCACCTCAGCTATAAGATTGTTGGTTCAGTTTCTACTCTCGCCACGAAATTCTACTACACAATGTTCACGGGAGACATTATTTAGCAGTACAATTTTAATACAGCAATGTGATATGTGTGCATCCCAAGATTATTACGTGACATGAACAAAGACTGTCCCGATTAAAGATAGGAAAGCCGAAATTAATATATAATTATATAATATATATATATATACTATAATACTATGATATATATATTATATCATATACATAATATATAATAATATATATTATATTATATATATAATATATATATATATATACATATCATAATTATTATATATGACAATATTATGTCATTATCATCTGATGTTCGTTCGTAATTTGGTCAGGAAGATGGAGTAATAAAACGAATTTAGGGGGTACGACTCTTTCAAGAACGTTACGAAAATGAAAATGTGAAATTTGGTCATTTTTATAGTCTTAAAACCGAAATGCTATAAAAATGCAGTGATCATTTGCAACTAGTTTTGAGATTATTATTAATGCGAGTGAGGTATGTATGTTGCTCATCAAGTAACAGACCTAAAACTATCACATTTGGATTCATGTGTGAGGGGGGGGGGGAGTTATGGGTTTAATATTGAAGAATATGGCTTCTGTTTTCTAAGTGGAGAATAAGAAGCCACGAGCACTAAACTAGGATGAAATCCTGCTGAAAACTAGCTGAAAATGACGCACCATCTAAAAAGGTTTTGCTTTAGTGATGTATTATGCAAGATTATCTACATATTTGCATCATCAAGCCTAGTCCCTGATGTTATCAATTACTCCTTTGAAGCCTACGGTGAAAATTAAAACACTCAATCCACTGTCCTACGGCTCTCCCTCGTAAATAACAAAGCGTCTCGACAGTATGCTGGTCTAAATAATCTTGGAAACGAAAGACCATAAACTATGCTGTCAAACGCCCTTTCAAATTTGCAGTAAACATTGAAGGTTAATTTATAAGATGCAAACTCTTACCTTATGTCGTGATCTAAACGAATGAGAGGATTCTGACAAGAGTGATGGTAAAAGAAGCGAAATTGTATATCAATAAATGGGTGGTGTTGCTCTATCGTAAAACAAAAGTGTAATCCATCATTCCTTCCATCAGCTTGCATGTATATACTACAGGCTAATTCAATAGGAAGATGGTTATTCCTAGAAGTTAGATCCTCATTTTGAAATAGTGACGATATATAATGCAAACCACAAAAGGGAAGAAACACTCCATCCAGATTCTATCATTAAGATGGAGGTAGAATGCCAAGACTGTCGAGTAAACATGTTTTATCATTTGGAAGAAAATTCTTTCAGGGTCAAGTACGCCTCGTTTTCCTAGGTTTAGGTCTTCGCGGAATCCTTTCTAGTAAATGGTTCGTTTTAATAAAGGTCTGATCCATGTAGAACTGTAAAGTGTGGAATCTCCTCTAGGAGGTGGCAGAACGAAACGGATCGTTATATCGGGACAACATGGAGCAGAAAGCGAAGTTACAACCAAGCTTATCAGCAACTATTGCTGGATGAAAGATTGTATCAGACTTGGTTACCCAGCCATTTATACTGATGAAAAAAGATGATAAAAGGTGTGGAAAAATGCAAATAGTTAATTGAAGTCATCAACAGAAAGCTACTTGTCTACAGGCACTACATCTACGCTGCCTAGAAATTTTACAACTATCCAGGCAGAACGAGCCTCTAGGCTCCCTGAATCGTGGAGTCAACCAGAGAGTGCGAGCAGTGATTCTGCTTTACAAATCTACCCCGTTCTCTCAGATTCTCCTCTCAACTCCGTTACAAGTTATGGCAATTTTCATACGCTTGAACTTGTGCTTTCATTGTGTTCAATGTACCTAGCCGGCAGCTGTGAATATACCAAAGGAGACTCTTCAGAGTATTCCTACGTTCATATTAGTCCTAACTATTATCAATCTTCTCCTCTAATTTCGGAGATATTCTGATACATCACCCAATGTGGATTAAATACTTGAACGTTTCCAAGATTTCTCATTGGAATATTTAAATCCAGGATTTCTAACATTTATAAATTTTATAACGGGAACTTAATCCTGTGTCTACCTCTATAAGTGTAAAATCTCGTTCCTGGATAATTTCAGTTGTACGAGAACAACTTTTTTTCTGAGGAAGTGTGCACTATCCGATTGTAATAAAATTTTTAAGCCCAAGTCTGTGGCAACGACCTTATTTTAACTGGCGGTAAGACAGAGCAAATTGGTCATCCCTCTTCAGGGCATTTTCATCTTCTTCATTCCTGCCACAACAATATTTACTTCTCTGACAAAAGCCTTCAACTTCTTTCAGTAAACAATTCTCAATGCATTAGTGAACCATATTTCCTGTTTTTTTTTTGGAAGCAACAGATCAACAATTCCATGGTGAAGCCCAGAATGTGCTCAGGCTAATCCGGAAGAGCAGAAAATATATAAATTGAGCAAACAAACTCCCTCACTTAGAGTTTAAATTAATTAATTAATTATACTCCACGCTCTACCACTGAGCCATACTCTAACCCAAAAAAGTGTATCGTTCTAAGTCGCAATATGCTGTGACTCGACCCAAGAGGAGGCAAGCTTTCTTTACCTTCCCGTAATTGTTCCTTGTTTAGCGGTAAAATATTAAATTGCTGTGAAGCAATGTTGTAGTGTAAAATCTTACGAACGAGGGAGGGTCAGGGTGTAAACTTGGATATACGCCTTGACGGGAGTTCGTTCGTTAAGCTGTTCATGAATCAAACTTTTTTGGGTTAGAGAAGCTCAGTGTAGAGCGTCGAGAATATCTGGTTTTCATCGCAACATGCGGTGGTTCAACCCTAGAGGTGGCAAGTTTTCATTTACCTTCCTTAATTGTTCTTTGTTAGCGGCATTATTATATATATATATATTATATATACTACCATATAATATATATAAATATATTATATATATATATAATATAGTATTATTATTATATATATATATAAAATTATATATGAGGTTTACGTTTTTATATTGTTTGTACATTACTAAATCTAAGTGACAAAAGTCCGAATGAAACAATTTCTCCTCCATAAAAAAAGCGTCTCATAATTCTCTTCCAGTTTAAAGGCTGAGAAGAAAGCCACTCGAAAGCAGCCATCGGAAAGCGTTCTCAAACTTTCAATTCAAAAACTTTCATTGTTAAAAGTCATTGAAGGCCAAAACAGAAAGTGAAAGGGAGGGAGAAAAAAAAGGAAGTTTTAAAGTTGTGACTGAATACTTTCGAGGACTGAGAAAGAACAACATTTTACGACTTTCTTTTTCCGAATCTAAAATTTGAAATTTAAAATGAAAGTTTTCAAATTCGTATTTTCTATTTTTAACATTTTATTCATGAGGTTCGTGTTTCATTGAATTTTCTTGACAAAAGAAATTCGAATTATTTTAAATTTTTTTCGAAAGAATTTTAATTAAACCATTTTAAATTTTTTTTCGTTATTTTAATTAACCCATTTCCTATTTCTGAAATTTTAATTACCCTGTTCCCAATTTCTGTAATTTTAATTAACCTATTCCAATTTCTGCAATTTTCAAATATCCCGTTTCCTATTTATGTACTTTTATTTAACCAAATCCAGTTTTTGTACTTTTAATTAACCCGTTTCCTATTTCTGAAATTTTAATTAACCTGCTCCCAATTTCTGTAACTTTAATTAACTCACTTCCAAATTATGCAATTTTAATTAACCTATTCCCAATTTTCCTAATTTTAATTAACCTATTTCCAATTTATTTAAATTAATTTAATTAGTCTTTTTTAAATTCTTTCAATTAATTGTAGCTAACCTATGTTAGGTGACTCAAGGTTTTCGAGACGTGTTACGTGGGTATAAATGTTTGCATATATATATATATATATATATATATATATATATATATATATATATATATATATCTATATATATATATTATACTAATAATAATATAATATATATATATATATATATATATATATATATATATATCACTTCCAATATTCAAACATTAAGTGAATCAAAATATTAG
>JABUQX010015757.1:0-17500 GCA_015478945.1 Trachelipus rathkii | reverse complement strand
ATATATATAATAATATAATATATATATTATATATATTATAATATAGTATTTTAATAATATATTATTATATTTAATTGATCAGTATATATTGCTACTTGGTACCGGTATTCATGGTATTGTATCGAATATATATATATATATATATATATATATATAATTATTGATTACATAAAACAACTAGATGAGTTCTAATAATCACGTCCCCTAACGCCCCCTCATACTCTCTCTTTGTTTAACATTATAAACTGCGAAGTAAGAATTTCAAAAAATACTCACCAGCAAAAAAAAAACAAATACATACTTTCACGTCGATACCATCTCTACTACACCAACTCTATGTAACACCTCGCTATATACAATTCTACCCACGACCAAACACTCTTGTGTCTGTTGTTAGCATGAAAAGATATATATAATCACAGTCTTCTCTTCCTCAAAGAAATTCATCTTTCCTCCTTCCTTAGACATTATCATTTTCGCACCCTTGCACCCAATGCCACCCTGTGTATTAAACATCCCTTTTTTGATCACCTGTATCCAACTATGTACGAGCACCCAACAGCAATCCACATTGAAGCTCTGCTTACTCTAAATACCCATCGCCAAAAGATCATCGAATTATGGTGTTATTAGAGATAGTATCGCCTTGCTCCTCAACTTCATCCCTCAGTTGCGACCACTAAATCTTCACAATCGCACGACCATGAGAATTTCTTCAAGTCTTGAATTTTAACCATAGGGAATTCGTAAACACGATCACACAGAACATAAATCCACCAATGCTCTGTGCCACAGGGTCACTCCATCAGATTCTTTATCACAACTCCTTCTACTACCTGAATTCATTTTCCTTTTCCACTCACGAACATTTTACCAACGCCAACCGACTGATTTACCACTTTCATTTCTTACGATGTGTTTAATTCACAGTTTTTAGGACAAATCAAAATTTTGCCTTTCTAAAACTATGTCCGATCACCGTTCTCTTCCTCTTCTCGCTCACATTTTATTTCCTTAGATAATATTTCATATACCCATTTGACGATTCATGGGACTTCTTACCTAAGATAAAAGGTTTGGATTAGCGGCATGGTGGGATCTACTTTCGTTCTCCGAAGCACACTTGCATAGGGCGTGTATGTTTGGGCATATCCAGATGATGTTTTAGTGCATGGCGGTTCTCCAACTCCATCTACCTCTGTCCCTGTTATTGTCTTAGCCTTTCTACGGATAGGTTTTTGTTTGCCAGAACTTACATTATCGGCTTGTTTGCAATTCTTTCTCCCCTACACATGAGAATAACCGTCTATTGCTAAAGAAAAGTTGGTTGTTTATATGATGCATATGCAAAAGAATAATGTGGCGAACCATTGGCCTTGATAAGGTCATGGGATATACCTACAAACCTAAGCCCGAATGGGAGGACTTCCATCTTTTCGAGTGCGCTCCTTACCTCATTTAGTATATCATATATAATATAAATATATATATTATATAATATATTATAATATAGTATATATATATATATATTATATTTTATTTTAAATAATATTATTATATATAATATATATATATATTATAGTAATAATAGTTTATATATAGTGCTGGTATGTTGCATGTATCTACGAATTCCGAGTGATAAGTTTAGCCGCTGCAAGCCGATTGCAGACCTGCAATAATCGGTTGGTGTGCGCTATTGTCGTAAATTCCGGTTGCTCGGGCAAACCCAAAGATAGTATGAGTGTTTATATATATTTAAGTATGATAGTATTATATATATATATATATAGTATATATAGCTATATATATATTATTACTATATATTATATTATATATTATGATTAATATATATATATAGGAGGGTTTATTTATATTTTCATATTATATATATATAAACGGGTATATTATATATAGATATATATATTATATATACTATATCTATCAATATATATATATATAGATGTATATATTATAGTATAGTATATATTTATATTACTTATTATATATTATATATTAGCATATTATTTATTTATTCTAAGTGTATTATATATTACTTTGCTCTGTGCTGGTATATATATTTATTATTGGTGAGGTTAATAGTATCTATAATACCTTACTTATAATAATAGTACAGTAGTCAGACGCGCCTCATTATTAGAATTGACACTGCGTATCGTACGGATTAATATATATTATTATATATAGTTATATGATTTATATTAATATTATCTTATATATATATTATATATTATACATTATAATATATATAATAATAATACCGCACTTATTTAGTATTTGTAAATATACTAGTTATTTGATAATATACCTATATAATTCCATACCACTACTTATTCGTAGATTATTTGTTGGATTAAGTTGATAGCTGTACACTCAGGTCAATCAAATACCCTATAATACATTATACTAGATATAATTCTTTCTTTTACAATATACTTCATGAGGGGTATACATAATTAATACTTAACTAATAGATGTAATATTATTATATATTACTTATAAATATAATCTAACTAATACTGAACGTACTTATTATATTTATCATTTAATATACTAAAAATGAATGGCATTTGAATAAATATCTTGTATGATAATATATTTATAATTATTACATATCACAACAATATATATACCGTATATACTATATATATATATATATAATACTATTTATTTATCAAGTTCTTAATAAACAGTATTATGGATATTGTAATTATCACATGATTTGGATAATTACGTTAAGTGAACAAGATAAATGAAATTTTTTATTGGACCCCTATTTGATAATTGATTTGATAGGTTATGATTTGGGTTTTAGTTATTCTTTTAATTCTATGGGTTTTTAGGTTAGCTTATTCTATATGTCGTGATTACGCATGAACTTAGTACCTATTAATTATATCTTAATATATAATTGATCGAAGTAGTACATATATAATATGTATTATATCATTAATGAGTTAGGATCTAATACAGGTAGGCGACGTCCTGGGCTTATACGTTTTCAGTTGCTAGCCTCACGTGTACTACACGCACACGTGGGATTATAGGTTTGATTTTCATCAGCTATGTTAAGCATGTATAACGATTGGAGTCCTCAACATAACCCTCTTTATAATTAATATTCTTCGTATTAATGTTTCAAACTCAGACGAAAGATTATCATGCTTTTTCTATTATGTTTTTTAGCGTGTGAAGGAAATGTTTTTGTTTAATAAATTAGAACATAAAAAATATGAATCAATGGCTTAGATACTATAAATGTCTTGTTTTTGGATTTGGGTCAGTTTTGAGCAAAGATATTTGTGTTGGATATTGGTTGGTAGTTTATTGCGGGTTTGTTTGAACTGATGACTGTGTTGTGTATGTTGAAGATTGTTTGTTGTGGTTGTTTAGTTTATATGATGTAGTGAGGTTATACTAATTCTTATTTGGTTTTTGTTTGATTGTCTCATTGGTTATGTGTTGCATTCTTTATTGTCATTGTTCATTGTAGTACGTCTTTCTCTTTCTGTTTGTTTTTTTTGTTGTGTGTGTTCAATGGTTGTACGATTTCTCTTTTGCTTTTGTATGTTTGTGTGTGGTATTAGTTTTGAATGGTATGTTGATTGTTGTGATGTGTTTGTATGGCCTGTGTGTTCTTATGCTGTAATTGTTGTCTTCTTTGTGTATTGTTTTATGCGGTTTGTTCTTCTTATGTTAGTAGTGTTTGAGATAAGGCGGATACTGGGTTCAGTAACTGGAATTTTTGGAAAGAAATATTTTTTTCTATAAGAGTATGTATTTATATTGTGCTACATTTAATTTTTTCATGTTTTGTCAGCTTCTAATCGTAATAACATTTGTTAATGTGCTTTTTCTTTTAGTGCCTCGTACTAAATACCAGCGAAGCTTATGGGAATTGTCGCCTTTAGTTTCTTATTAATCCATGCTAGCACACCAGTGACATTCTCAGAATGGGAAGTTTTATACTACCCATAACAGTAAATGGTTATAGTTTCGGGTGGTATACACTTACACATTAGGACTAAGAGTTTGGATATGTAATTACCATGTGTGATTAGGTATAACATTATTTATATAGTTATGAAACTATCTCTCCAAACGACTCACACTAGTAAGTTGGTAGAGGGGTGAGTATAAATGATAAGATGTGATTTTTAACAAAACTAATATGACATTATGTTCACAGACTAGGTTGCTTCATTGAGGGATTCATATATCGCCTTAAAACTAAATGGTATTGCTAACCAATATACTGGGGGTAATTTTACGAAGCAGGTAGTTCCAAGAGAGAGGCGGTTGATCTACTATTTTGTTGAAACTATTAAATTCAATCTATCAGCTTCAAAGAAGCTAGAAAAAGTTATCGAATTTATCTATGAAATGATGTGATTTTAGGGTCGTATTTATGAAAGATATCTTGCACGACCGAAGCTGACGTTTTTTTTAAAAATGAAATTTCAAATAATAATATTGTTGATGTTGTTTATATTATATAGGTTCAAAGGTTGCTGTAATATTTATATTTTTTTCATTTCACTTGTAATGTGTGGATAAAATTTTATTTCTGTTTGTCTTATTTTATTTTAAAATTATAAAATTCGTGTATGTCATTCATTTATATATATCAATCCCTTTACAGACGATTACTATTTAATTTTTTCCAC
The DNA here is from genome assembly GCA_015478945.1 of Trachelipus rathkii. Classification (NCBI taxonomy): domain Eukaryota; kingdom Metazoa; phylum Arthropoda; class Malacostraca; order Isopoda; family Trachelipodidae; genus Trachelipus; species Trachelipus rathkii. Next base: position 12,815 of record JABUQX010015757.1, on the reverse strand, counting down.
GTATTTAAATATATTCTGAGAAGTCACATAACTGTACATTTCTTTTTTTTTAGTACTTGGGTGTCCGGAAGGGATAAAAGAGTGTGGTCCTTTGGAAAATTCAACGAAGTGAAGCGATGCAAGACAAGCTCGACGGGACGGAACTGGGGGAAGGGTATCGTCAGTTGAGTTTTTTTTTTTTATTGTCAGAGAGAATATGTAGTTTTTTTAAGTAAAAAATGTGCCAAATGAATGAAATTCAAAACTCTTACTCATTAGCTGATTTCATTGAATTTTTCTCCGGGAGTTTTTCCAAAAATCCTTGTTGTTTTATGGCTTTTTTGTTCTGTTTTGTGTGTGTGCGTGTGTGCTTGTGCGCAAAAACAACATTGAGTACTAACATAGCACACCAGAGAGAGAGTAATCTATTGTATTATTTGTCAAGACGATACTATCTATACATACTCGTTGTAGTATTTACATTAACTGTATATGTATACATTTAACAAAAATATAGCCTAACCTGAATTATCATATCTCGCGCAACGATTAGTATATGGTTATAGGCTGAGCCAAGTTTTCACATATTACAAGCTGTGTCTTTACATAGCTATCATCTGAATAGAGAATATAATCCATGAACGTGACATCCGATATTCGGTTTTGGAATTGACAGTTGTGATGTGTGCCTTTAAAGCAGTGTGTGTGTGAATGAAAGAACTATTAAACGGATTGAATTTGGTACACGAAAAGATCATTTGCACCTAGACAAGCAAGTATTAAGTAAACTAACGGCATTGGCAGTGCGATGAGAACGGTTTAACTATTCATACGACTTTTTTTTTCAAGCATCATTCTCTTAAAAAAAATATCTTTATACTTTGTCTGAAAATCTTCTTGCAACACTGACCAAAACAGTCAAACCAATTTAGCAATAACATGTATACATGAGAGCTCGATTTCCTCCAGCATGTTATGTCGATTACGAGAGCTCTAATACAGATGTATATATAAACCTGCTAACTCGTAAGCAAAGTTCCTTTGGGCTGCAGCGTTATCGATTGTCCGGTTTATGTGATAAAATGTAACCTTTCTGAACAAGAAAATCTTTTGTTTCAAAAATACCTATACGCTCTTGCCGCTGTAAAAATACTCAATTCCCATTCTTGTGATTAGCCATTAATAATTTTCGCTATAAAATAAGCTTCATGAAAGAGAAAGTGTTCTTTACTCGAAGAACTAGATCATCACATAGTAAGAGCAAAGAATATATAACAAATTCCCGATTGTTCTAATCCAGACATGAACACCATCTATATACAAGAATATTAGCGTTTCTTTTATAGAAATCTAAATGATGATACTCACAACTAATTAACTAAAAAATCTGAAGTTCGGTGTTAATCTGCTGTTCAATAGGTTTTTAAATGTGTGTATTCTGTTTTAACAGTACAGGAAACCCGTGTGTGGAATCTCGAGAATCAATCCTAAATCTTCGAATGGTTCGTGCTAGCAATGATCTTTTCTTCCTTCTAAACAATATATCTGTGCTTGTTCTGCTACCTGTCCCGCGCTAACAGAACGAGATGTTGATCATCGATTATTTTTTGGTTATATTCTTAGCTTATGTTTTTCTGGTAGAGAGTGAATGTGTTATAGTCTTCTTCAATTTTCTCAAATTACAGGGATGTGACGCGTCCTCTGATGATTGCTACGAGATTTGTTCCATGTTATATCACCTATTAACTGAATGGTTGGGATCTGTCTGATCAGTGTCAAGTCCTGTAGAAGCTTAAGGTTGTAGGGTGTGTGATTGAGGTCGCAGAATTGCAATGTTGCAGCTCATTCTCTGGTAGAACGGGCTAATCTGTGATGTCATATCTTATGTTAAAGATACACCTAACACATGCAAGTTTCCGTGACTGTCCTAGTACGATTTTTCTTGAACACATTGAACCATATGTTGACCAAAGTAGGTCCTTCTCTCATGATACACGATACCAGCCTATCCCAGCGTGGTTTCGTCCTTATGCTATATTCATGAATCTATGAACTCTTAACTTTTCTTTGCAATTTTAAATTTTATTTTTCTTCCACATCCTATACGCCTGCCAGTCTGTGCGTCTTTCTGTGCAAGCTATTGTCGAGTAAGATTAGTAGGCCGGAGATGAGCTGTAGGATCTTTGGCGATGTTGATCATTGCGCGCTGGCTTCATTCTATACCGCTAACTCACTCCTATCAATTGACTGCTACTTTCTCTCTGTGTGTACAGCTCTACGGTCTTCTGCGACAAGCGGTGGGAGTGTCATTGTTGATTGTATTAGCAGTGACTTCAATTGTCCTTCCGACTCGGTAATTATATTTATTGTTTCTCTCTCTCATATAGTGTTCATTTGGTTCGGATTCTGTTAATTCTTTGCTTCTGTTTGGCCATGTCGGCGTCAGAGTACGAATGCGTTTTATCGGGGGTGGAAAATTTGCGTTCTCAGTCTATTACTGCGTCGGCTATTAATCATTTCCATCAACGTCTAGGACATTCGTTGCACGGGCTATTTCTTCGATCGAGCAAAGCGCGAGCTTTCAATTTCAAACGGAGTAAGTGCGCTAATATCTCTCTTGGTTTCGTCTGGCTACTCTGATCGATCGTCTTGTTTCTTATGGCGCTTCTGTGTGCGCCCAAGAACTTTCCTGAGAGCATTACTTCCTTTGTCAATTGTCATTGACTCTTTTCGTCTGCCTTTTTCTTTTTTCGATTTTCTCGGTATTGGTGTCGTCGTGCTGTATAACATTCCAACTGCAGAGCCAGATCTCTTGCTTCATTTTCCTCATCAGCTTCTGAACCTCTCGACGATGCGTGGGCCATTTCCTCCTTCTCTGCCGTTCTCTTCTCAGATGTGTGCTATGCCCTTTGCCGTGAGGGAGTGATGCGATGTTGCACTTTCGGTGTCATGGCTTTCCCAGAACATTAGTGAACGTTTAGAAGGCTGGTGCCCCGTGAGGTCAGTCGTATTCCCGAGTGTTTGCAGGCGTCAGTGGTAGACTCTGCGTGGCCATCCTCTATCGTTTCCAGGTTGATTTTTTCATATAAGTCTCTATGCTTTCGACAATGACGCACTTACTACCTGTTTTTTAACATTCAGTGTAGTATGGTATTAGCGTTTCTGCATATGTATTACCTATTTTCTTCTTCGATAGAAGAAGTAATGCTCGCTCTTGATCTTCGTAAACTATGTCGCCTCTTCTTAGTAGCTCTACTGTGTTAGTTGCTTATCTATAATATTCTTTGAAACCGACACCACCCCTCTCTAATTAATAGACCATGCTGGTAATCATTCCTTCTTTTCCGATCGTCATGTACGGTTCTTTTTTCGTGCGCCTTGAGTTACGGTGATAACTTTCACCTATTTAATCTAATTAACGGTGTTTTCTTCCCACCTCTCAGTTGTTAGAATTACGTGGGAGACTTCGTGGGGGCGTACTTGACTATCCAAACGCATTTGTTATCCTCGGTATACACGCGTCATCTTTAGCTTCTCCCCAATGCCCCCTATCGTTGTGAATTTTGCCTGACTTTCTCTTATTGCTTTACTGTAGTGCAGGTTTTTCTAGTTTAATTCGGCTCAATATATCCGCCTGTTGTTGATGGGGTAGCGCTTTCCTTCTTTCCTTTTTCTGTCAATTAGTGTGTGTCCTCAGCGGCTTCGTCTGTCTCTGCCCTCCTACTTTGATTGATTCCTTCTTTCCATTCATGGATATTTTCTCGTCTGCCACATGCTAACTCTAGTTCTCACTGATTTGGATCTGATGACTCGACCGCTCATTCTTTCACTCATTTCAAGTATGCTTGCTGCTCCTTCTGTTACTTCTAGAATTGCCTCTTCGTATCTTGAAAGGCTTTCCGAGCATTCTCAGCTGATCTTGGATAGATATTTTTTCGCGGGTGGGTCGTTCGCAACTTTGTGAAACTTTAAGTTCTTAAAAAACCCAATCTTGCTATATCAAATCGTTCCTCTCGCATTGTAACCTGTCTAACTTGTCATCTATTCTCTTTCCGAGCTGTTGGCGTTCCACATCGGTTCTCTCCTGTTACAATATAAAATCCGTTCGCCTTTGACTAACAACAAGAATAGATTGTTTTATGGTAAACGTCAAGCATCACAATGTTGGTTCTCAGGGCGCCGGCTGATTTAGATGGCTGGAGTTTTGTTAGACTGGGCGAAGAACTTTTTGGTTCCTCTTGTCACAGTCACTCAGTTATAATGCAAGTGGTCTCATGGCGTCTGCACCTTGTTGCTATTGAGTGTATCTGCTAGCTCTGGATATTGGGGAGGGCGCTCAGGTTTTCACCGGTCTTAGATTGGATAGGGTCTGAGTAAAGGCCGTAATAAGACTATTTATTCACTGTACTGTTACTTTTTTGTCTACGTTCATTGACGCTCTATATTTGTGCGTGCGCGATGTATGTTGTGAATCCCTTCTGTTTCTATTGAGGATACCGTAGGGCAGGTGCTCGATATGGGGAGCTTCCCACTCGGCCGGTGCCGCCTTCTTAACGACTCCCTCACTAGCACAGGGGTCGTATATTTGCACATCAGATATTGTCGGTTGTTGAAGTTACGCCAACTCACTAGTTCTGCGTGTGCTCTCTTTCCTGTCACCTGAACGAGCAACATTCTGTGTCGTGAATTTCTCTTCATATCTTGTTTCATACTCAATTTAATCGTCCCTTCATCTTTATAAGCCCGGCCGCGTCTCTGTCATTCCTGCGTTATTGCGTTATGTTGAAAAATTTGTTGAGCGTAAACCCTTTGAATAGGGCTTTGCCTCTGAGTGGGTGCTGTAATAATCTGAGAATATATATAGGTTATATATATTTATATTATATATTGTAGATTATAATATATATATATATGATATATATATTATATATACGGTATATAATATATATAATATATAAATATATTCATTATAGTATATATATATAATAAATTATATATATATTATATTAATGAATATAGGTATATATGTATATATATATATATTTACATATCTTTAATTATATAAATAATATAATATGTATTATAATATATAATTAATATTTATGATATATATTTATTATAGTAGTATATATAGTATATTATATATATATATATGAATTGATGTATATTATACTATACTTATTCTGTCAGAACATATCATTTGATCTCAGAATTTAATTTATTCTTTTTCGTAAAATATCTTATTAATTGTAATTTAATTATTTTTTTATATATTAAAATATAATAATTGACATTTTTTTTCGATGTTTCACCTAGATTTTTACGACTTTTCAGGCCTCGTTTTGACTTAGCATTTCTAATATTTAGCTAAACGCCTGTGCCCGGCCCCGGCCCCGATGCTCTGGCACCTGGTTCCGGCCCCGGCAAAATTCCGTAGCTGTCGGCTCGGTCCCTGACTCAATGATGATATTGTTTACTCGTTGTTATATTTAAAGCTGCCGACCAAAATCCAAGTTACTGATTTCCTTTAATGGAATTCAAAAAATCTATGGTTTTTCTTTCTTTGGAGATAGGTTTACAATTGTATTTTGTGATACACAGGAGAGATCATAAAGCATCCCCTTTTTATTAACCCCTAAAAGATTTCTATACTTCTTTTGTCACGCTTAGTAGATTAAAGTTAATAAAATGGATCATCAAATCTAATAAAAGTACTAACGGAGTTTGCTTCTTGCTGTATGAGGAAACTGACTATAACTGTATTGATTTAGATATATTTTAATTGTTTCGTTAAGTTAATAATGTAAAGTAAGTTAAGTATTTTAAGATCTTTGAAATGGTTAAGTTAATTTCATTTAACACAGGTGACCACACTTGGCAGTCAACTATAATATTGTTCAGTTCACATGCTCAGCGATGACACACAGATGTGATCAATATTATATCATCTCACATTTTAGCATCTTTGATAATTGTAGAACTTCCTGATTTTTTGTCACGGATATTCGATGCAATGTTGGTCTAGACATTGTACTGCTTTTTACAAATTGAATTTGTGATATCGAACTTTATCACATTATGCGTTATGATAGTTTGATACGTTATGCGATAGTTATATGTTAGTATATTTTGTATACTAGTATATAGTAGTAGTAGTTTGATAGTAGTATAGTTATATTTATATGTATTATAGTATACTAGATACGCGTATAGTATATATAGTATAAATATATATAATATAGTATTTATTTAGATGATTATATATATATATTCATTATATATATTATAGTTTATTATTATGTATAATGATGATTAATTATCATCACAATTTTTTTAAATTCATCTAGGTTAGTAAAGTAATATATCCTATCATAGTATTGCATATAATGAATATATATAATAAGATATTATATACGGTAAGATATAATGAGTAGTAATTAATTCCGTTCTGTCATCCATAAAGGAATATTAATGATAGTTCATAAGTGTTGTACCGTAAAGAAGTTATATTTCTATGTGTAGTAATTATATTATATATTTACTAAGTAATTATATGACTATATATATATGCATTATCTTTGAATATTATTAGTTTAGATCAAGATAGAATGTAGCTATTATGTTAGTCAAAGTAGTATTAGTATATATAGTATATATGGTGAATAGGCGCAATGACGAATGATATTCTGTCTCGGGTTTTTTGCTTATGAGTGTTAGGCGTACTCCTCATGACATCAGTGCCAATGTTCGCAGCTTTTCTTTTTACTTTCTATCCCTACAAGTGCATCTCGCAACCATCTTATCAGACACTCATCTTTTATATTCTTTTTTTCTTGCTCTTTTCGAACACTATCATTACAACTGGTGAGCTTAGAATGCCAAGCCTCTTCTTTTCTTCTTAAAAAATCTTAATGCCAGGATCATTCCCTACCCTTATTAGTCAATGCTGTGAGTGAAAGATATTGGCCAAAACAGCGTTTGCTTTGCGAGTACCGTAGATAACGACTAAATGGGGACGTGTAAGTATTGGTTGAGGCGTCCACCATACTACTTATGTATGTAGGATTGACTGCATGCCACGAGTAAGTCATGATCGCGAAAGACTCTTATTTTTCGTCAGAAATCGTAATAAAGTCGTGTATGCGGTGCCTTGGGGATGTGATGAGAAATATGTTGAGAGGAAGATGGTAGATGAGGTATTGTGTTGTATTTTTAGAAGGGCAATTGATTTGTTCGCTGATGACTGAAACCAAGGAGTGAAATGGAACGGGAAATTAAGAGTAGGTTGGTTATGCTGGTGGTGTGAAATGTTTTATGTGCGGCGATGTGTGTGGAAAGGATGAGAAGGGGGGAGAGAATGGAGTAAATCTGTATTATTACTGGGAGTACAGAGCTATGGTAATATTTTGTTTTGTGTGGTGAACATAGAATCTTTCTAATTAGGTTAAATTATTAACGATGAATAAAGGCAGGTGTTGTGGTTGTGTACATTTATGGTTCATGCGATTGTAGATGTTAAAGAAAATGGCCGAGTTTCTGGATCATCTGATGAGTTTGATGGGTGAGTAGGACGACAAGATTGAGTTGTGAAAGAGCGTAAAATGTTGATAGGTGAAATAAAGGATTATGACAGAAGCTGGAGCTGTTGGTGTCAGCGAGAAAAATGGAGAAGGTTTGGAAGCTGATTAATTTATGTGAGGAGAGAGATAAGAGAGGTATAGTAATACTTTCTTTAAACCCAAGAGTATTCCATTTAAGTATACAGAATAGGTATAGTAGAGATTGGTATCGAAATGAAAAAATGTTGATATTTGATTTGCTGTTCGGTGCAAGATAGGAGATGTTGAAGATGTGGTGGATGGTTAAAAATCAATGAGGGGGGTTTGACTGGGATTATCGATGATTATGGTGTTTTATGTAAAAATTAAGTTAGTGGGGAAGCGTTGGGTTAATGAAGATTTAGAGGTGGCGTGTTAAGGGATGTTAATAATGATAGAAAGAGTGGATAGATTGAAGTAGTGTGGATGCCCTAGCATTATGTGGATGATTTGTTTTTTCTTTTTTGTTTGGTGTAATTGGAAAGTAGATTTGGAGAGTTGTAGTAGGAATTTGCAGGTTAGGTGTGTAGAAGATAGGTTTGATAAGTAAACCTTAGATGAAGAGAATTTATTAAAGGTTGTGTTTGAGGCCTAGTCCCTGGATAGAAGATATATGTTTGATAGTGAACGTACTACTGTAACAAGTTTCTGAAGTAAATATTGTAGGATATATGCTTGGATAAAAAGTGTAAGGGGATGAGGCTAGAGTGTAATAGGATTGTGAATAGGTAGAAGGTGCCGGAGCAATTAAATCTTTTGGTGGATTTTAATAGGGGAAATCCTCTTGTTTAATCGTATAGATGAAACTTGGGCTGCTCCGAGGGATATAGATGCGAGAGAATATATGTGTTTCAGGATGTGACAATCTTAGGGAGTGTTTGGGTGTGAGAAATAATTATAAAGATGAGGAATGAATTCATTGGAGTTGTATGGTATAAAGACGGAGTAAAAGAAGAATTAATGAAATGTAATCATTATTAGTTTGGCAATGTGGAAGGATGGATGATTAGTTTTGTTGCGTTAGCGGATGTATGGTGTGTGAGTGTGCTGGGAATAGACCGGGGAGACACGGAAAGAAAAACATGGTGGAGTTGTATCTCGTGGTAAGGATATGCTTTAGAAAGAGTATTGTGAGAGGCCAGAAAGGGCTATGACCACATAATGGGGCGGGGTTTTATGGGGGGTACTTTTTGTGGCAGGCCGCGCCCCTGCGGGCCAGAAGGAAATGACTCCATAGGACATTGATGAGGGAGCATATTGAGGTCGTGATCCCATATAGCTGTCTAGGGAAGAATTTTTCTTGGGACTGTGACGAGATTTCGGGGGCTAAAGTTGGGCCTGGTAAAGCCCTAGTGCTTTCTTTGACTTCATCATAATGTCTTCTATTACTTGTTCTGGTATCAGTGCTATATGTCGCATCTTACCCCCAGTCTTGCGAAAGAATTGGCTGTGTGAACTGCGTGGATGATGGATGATGTGTGATGAATTTTATATATATTATACTATAATAATATTATAGTATATATATATATATATATTAATATCTAATATATAATAATAAGTATTATAGTATAAATATCTATATAGTATATATTATAGTTCGTATAAGTAATTTATATATATATATCTTATATTATAGTATATATATATATATAGTTATATATATATTATATATATATATTATATATATATAATTATAATATATTATATTGATTATATTATCTATATATTGTAATTCTAACTAATAGATGGGGACAATTTGGGACTGAGAGACCGCGACTTTGAACCGCGACCTTTTTGAGCTCGAATTTTATCTGAGGCTCTTGACCTTTTTTGCCCTTCACCTTTTTGGGCCTTGGTACTTTTTCGATGACCAACCTGTTGGTCTCCATGGTACTTTTGCCCGGTATTTTTCGGGCCAACTCTCATATTATTTTTTGGCAACCTAATTTTTTGGCAACCCAAATTTTTCCGGGCAAACCCTGATATTTTGGCACGTCTGTCGAAGAGGTTCGGCCAGACGGTTGCGTAAGCCCGTTTACTATTGCCCCCTGACTTTATCGCCCCTAATTTTCAAACATGGGTAATTTTGCCCCACGGTATTTTTTATCTGCTGTTTAGGGGCTTATTATTCAATGGCGATGATGCTCTTACACTTTTTGTCCTTCGCCTTTTGCTCCAAAGCTCTGGACAGATTACCATGGGTACAATTTGTGACCACTATTTTGTCCCTTCTGGTCAGATTTATTGACCCACGTTATTTATTGGCTCCTTCTTTAGGGGTCTTGGCACCTTTTCCTCGCATGTCACCTACACCCTTATTGTTTGTGACTCAATATTATTGGTCTCTTGAACCTTGCCATATTACATAAGTCATTTTTTGGCCCGCTATTTTTTTCAAACTCGCACTCGTTGCCCATCGTCACATATTTCGATTCTTAACATTAACGCATGTTGGGATTCTATCTGATGAAAGTGATATCACCTAAATCACACAGACAAAACACAAAGCACACACAGCCACACTTATAGTCACACATCAATATGACAGCTTATAACACATTCAAGACACTTTTAACATTTAGCGCCCCATACACACTTACATTTAAAAACTACTGCCAATGCGTTAATTTTTTGTCCTTCCAGGGTCAATTTTGACCCATGGTAAATTTTTGTCTCTTCTTTGAAGGGAGCTGCTCCTGTTTTGATGTCTTATAAGCGCTTGTTGACCAGGATATTCAGCTTGTACTGCTGATACCATGGTCAATTTTGACCCCACGCTACTTGATGGGGCTTGCATGGTTTCCAATCACCTCGTAAGAAGTACCCTAGGGATGTTCGTATTTAGTGTTCTATGAGTATTGATGAGTGCCAGGTGAGTGCCAAGTGGGTGCCAAAGAGTGCCAAATGAGTGCCAAGTGGTGCCAATTGAGTGCCAAGTGAGTGTGTCACTATAGTCCAAGTGAGTTGCACACAGTAATGCTTTAACTGAGTGCTCAATGTTTTTTCAAAATCGGCATTTCGTAGCTCCCCTGAAAGCCTAGATCACCCTAATATGGGTGTCTACCCTAATTCATAAGGTATGAGGATTCAAATATATAGTTTTCAATTTTTTAGATGATGCTTATTTCTAACAACGAGTTGAGTATTTTTTATAGTAATCTTATAGCATGACAGAATTAGTTACTCTCAGAAGCCAGTTGACACAGTTGTATGACAGTGACCGCAAACGGTTTCCGGAGTCCCGAGTTCCGCGTCCGCAGGTGAACCGTCGGCGAACCGGCCCCGGCGTGGCGCCCGCAGTGCGCATATTTCCCGCCGGGAGCCTGAGGGTCGTCTGCCCCCAGGCAGGCGGAATATTTTCCGCGAACCACCGGCCGCGTGCGTCCGCAGCATGCAAAATTCCCGCGTGAGAATAGATGATATATGTAACTATTCAAAGATTCGTTTCAAATATAACTATGATCATTCATTTTTACTACAATTTCGAATTTTTATATAAAACAATCTACTTACATACCGGTTTACTGCCAGTAACTCAGTAAATCATTAGAGGCTGTTGTTATTACCTACCCAGCGCGGATTAGCTATGCTTTTGGTTTTACTGTTTTACTGCTTAAACTCATGTGCTTTACTGCTTTAACATATACTACATACTTAAGCATGTAAGAGTCAGTATAGATCAACTGCGTGGTGTTGACCCGTATCACCTAGGGATTAGTTATGCTTTTTGTTTTACTGCTTTTACGCTGCTTTAACGTCATTGGTTTATACTTACTTATAACGTCATGTCTGCTTTTAGAGTCACTATGTTTAACTGCTCTACTATGATCTTTTATAGACTTACATTACTCTTAAAAGCAGTAAATTTCGTAAATTCAATAAGGTGTTACCTAGGGGATAGTGATGCTTTGTGTTTTAACACTGCTCTTATCGTTTTAAACTTTCTGCTTTACTCGCTGTTAACTTTCTGCTTTAACTCGCCTTTAACTCTTATATTTATTAACATTAGTTTCTTTTTTACATGTTTTGTTTTATTACTTTTATTATTATTTTCTATTTTTATTTTTGTTTTAATTTGTAATGTTAAAGAATACAAACACACAGAGTTTCTGTCAGTTGATATAAATCATTTTATTTAATAAAATTGCATGACGAAAGATTTATTAGAAAACCTATTTAATTATACAACAGAAAAATATACACGTTTTTCATTTTAAAGCTTATTACATAATACTATAAAAGTATATGAGCATAACTACAAATTTTATAGCACAAATATATTTACAAGTTTACTATAAACATTTATTATACTCACACACCACCCATATTAATGGAACATAAATACGCATGTCATAACCCCACATTATATAGTTAATGCGGGAATCATGAGTAAGACATAGTTTTTTAGCACAGCTTATCATGATTATATATTAATATATAGGGTAATTATGATTATTATATGTATTATAATGGTGTTAATAGTTCAAAGAAGTCAATGGTTATTGGTGAGCAGTATCGTGGCTTGTGTTTTGCTTCTATATAACGGATGATGATCTCAATGTCCTGATTTTGAGATGTGGATGGTGCGAGGCAATTGTATTGAATTAGATAGCAGGTATCCCTTCTCTCTCAACTTTACAGAGTTTTATTTCGTTAATAGCATAACACCTAAAAAGCGATGTTTCATTTGATAAACGACCGATTTTGTTCCTCTTGCGCTTCATTCTTTAATAGATTCATACAGTAACGTTTTGCTACTCGTCATTTCATGAGTTTAGGGAATGCTCAAGAATAGAGCCATACAGTGATGGGCGGATTGTAACTCGATTCTCAAATGATAGACGTTATCCTTAGTTGTGTCCCTTTCTTAAATGTTTAAATGATAATAGGCTGTTTAACAAGCTTTGAAGGTTGCTGCATGTACGATATAGGCGTTCGTAAATTACGAATTCTTGCGTATTCTTGCCAGATTGTAAGCCTGTCCGTTTCTATTACATTATCATTGATGGTCTATTAAGTGTAAAATGGACGTAGTAACAAGTAGAGGATAGGTTCTCCGTTGTATACACATTCTCATAATCAGCCGTTGTAGGTAGTCATCACATTGTATAAGCTGACGTCTATGAGGCGAAAGGTGTGAATTTTATTTAGGGGGCGTGATTTTATAATTCCCCGAGTAGCTATGTTCAATGCCTCGTATTCTACTTATTCTGTGGAATATGTTCTGCTGTTCAC
>JABUQX010015756.1:2500-17929 GCA_015478945.1 Trachelipus rathkii | reverse complement strand
GAGTTATGGGAGATAACACCAACGAAAATGCCCCAGCAGGACAGAACACTTCAAATTATGGGTTTTTACCAACGGGGACGATGCCCCCACCTCCCTATTATACAGGCATGCCACCTGGGAACTACAACATGCCTAACCCACCATATCCCCTGCCTAACCCACCATATCCTTATCCTGGGGCATGGCAAGGTTATCCTTATATGCCTCCACAGCCATTGGTCCCTTATTATCCGACCAATTTGTTTAACACCGCTTTTCCCACGATTCCAGAGAATTTGAAATTATTTGGCAAACATCTGAAAACCAGAACATGGAAAGGTATCTTGTACCCAGACTTCACTTCTTTGAATGAAAAGCTAGATGCTTTAGGCCCACTAACTGAAAGTCAAAAGATCACTTTTGCCAAGTCTGCTATATCCTCAGACCAAAACAGCGAGGCTAGGAAATACATTCTGAGAGAAAATAGTTTTTCCAAATTCACTAAATTGGCAGATTTTCTCACCCAGTTAAAGACTTATCTACAGCCGGAGGAAAAGAAAACGATTTTCGAGCTCTGGTTGGACTTCTTAGAATATAGAAGAGAGAGAGACTCAATCTTTACTGATTTTGTGTTAGAGTTGAAAGAACGGCTATATAAATACCAGAGCCGCCTCCACGATTTAGATGATAAGGCAATGTTCAATTCAAGGCAGATAAACATTTTGGTTACTGGGAAGATCATTCAGAACGTGAATGAAAGGAGAGATGGGGAGAGATTACGTGAAAAGATCCTTAGGGTATTCGATACAGAGATGAACTTAAATGAATTGATAGAAAAGTTATCTCAAATTTCAAATGGAGCTTTATTAAAAGATGGAATAATAAAGGCAAATTGAGGCCGCAACCACTAGGTGTTCCTGGCCAAAGAAGAATCGGGAGGGAGACAGAGGGTTGGTTTTAATAATTCATACAGGGACAACAGGGAACCAGGGAACCTTAGAAGGGATGTTTGAAGTATTAACAATTAGGTACTGACGAGTAGCTAGAATTGTAATTAATATTTTCAAATAACTTCCTCACAGCCTTATACTAACGCTTTTAGAAGTAATTTTTTTTTACTAACAATGTTACTACTAACAAACCTAGAGTAGGAAAATCTAGTGCTTAATTGTCGTAATAACATTTATAATAATGTCTGTCGCTTATGTAGATTTAAGAATTTCAAAACTTCAATAGTTCCTAAATGTGATACGAATGATAACTTGAAGTTCAAAGAACAAAAGCGTGGTAATTTAAGCTTTAATAGATTCTCATTTCTTCTAAGTTTCTTTTTTTTTATAAACTTTACTAACAACTAATCTAGCTAACAACCAAAGCTACGGCCAGTAAAACATTAACCGATATTATTAATAAAGAAAACTTAGAAAAATAACTTAGATATTTTTTAGGTCAACATTATCAACAGAAAGCTATTATAACCCGAAATGAATGTTCAGGCCTGTTGAAATAACAATAAAAAGGTTTAAAATTTTTAATAGAATTAATAAATTTACAGGTTTGAAATCTATTTAAAACCCCAGGTAACTTGCCGTAAATTTTGTACTCTACGGAGTATACGAAGAGAGTTTAAATACCTATTCCTTCGGAAAAGGCCCCATCTGAATTCCTTAACCTTTATGACACATTCAGGGTACTGGGAATATCTTAAAAACAACATGCCCTGTCAAAATGCTATATTTTTTTTTATTTTTGATTCTTTACAGGATTGGAAAAAACAGGAAAATTACATCCTTATAAAGCTTCCACCAAACACTGAATCTTTTAGTTTTGTTTACATTCAAACTACTTATTTGCTTTAAATTTGTCTAGGAAAACACTCTTATTCTTACAAGATGACTTCATTTAGAATCCATGATAGTATTTTTTTTATTGTTCTTGTCATTTTGTATCAATACCTTATAAGAAAACTTTAGTTTCGAACTTAGATCTCTTTCCTTTAAAGTCCAATATTCTTGTTCATCTTTCAAGATGCTTGAGGAATATGCAATGGCTTTTCATAAAACAAAACTCATAGAGTTTAGATTATGAGGGAGGGGTCATTATGGTAAATCAATACTATGCTGCGCAAGTATAAGCAATGAAAACCACATTGCAACCTATTTCATAGTTAGACGCCACTCGGTCTACATATTTGGAATTCCCTAGCAAAACAACAGCGTCGCTCCCACGGTCGCGGATTGGTAAACGGGACATAGTAACATTACATGTTCGATTCTGTCTTTCTTCTTATTTCCACATCATTCCTCTTACTTTCTTAAAGACCAATGCAGTAAGGGTGGGAGTCCTTAGAAGGGTAGAATCTCAAGCCCCGTGCAATGCGCGCCTTCTTGCAACCAATGGGTTTTAACCTAAGAGGAAGCCCTTCGGCACCTCATTCCACTTTAGTTTCTTGAGCCGCAAAGTTTAGTGTATAATTGTGTTAAAATGTGAGACTAACCCGTATGGAAGTTATAGGATTTAGAGTTTTAAATATAAGCTCAAAAGGTGTTATTATAATAGTGA
Organism: Trachelipus rathkii; assembly: GCA_015478945.1. Taxonomy (NCBI): domain Eukaryota; kingdom Metazoa; phylum Arthropoda; class Malacostraca; order Isopoda; family Trachelipodidae; genus Trachelipus; species Trachelipus rathkii. The sequence continues at coordinate 15,388 of JABUQX010015756.1, read as the reverse complement.
TATATAAATACGAAACGCGTACATCACTTAGTATATATAATATAGCGTATTATTTATATTAACATATTACAACATATTAATATATTATATATATAAATATATAATAATAATATATGATATATATATATATAATATATTATATATATAATATATATATAGTAATTAATATATATATATATATACATATATATATATAAATATATATATATATATATTATATATATATTATATAATATATATAATATTATATATATATATATATATATATATATATATATATTATATAAATAATATATATATATATTTAGTTCTAACTTGGCTTTCACAATTACTCTTAACTTCGAATGCATACCATATTTGGTAAGCTATGCATTTGTGAAATTAGAAGTGCGCATTAATTAAGAATCCTTTGCTTGCATTCCAACGCAACACTGGCAAATTTGGCCTTGTAAACGAATTGAGCGCTGGTCGCTTCCTCTCGGTTGCAAGAGCCCGCATTAGTTCCTTGTGGCGAAGCAAACTATAAGAAATGTTTTGTAATTGTGATATAAATGTTAAATTCTATAGACCTCTATGCTTCATATATATATAATATATATAATAATATATATATATATATAAATATAATATATAATATATATATATATATATATATATAATTATATTATATAATATATAAACCTACTATATTCTTTGTTTTGGGATAGTTGTAAGTCATAGCTACCCAGTGTTAAATTCAATTCGTAGCTTACGCTCGAATTCCAATCATTATATATATGTTATATATATATATATATATATATATATATATATATATATATATATATATATATATATTATATATATATATATATATATAATATATATATATATATATATATATATTTGCTATATATATATATACATACTCCTTATATAATTATGTGGCCACATAATTATATATCAGTATGTATTCATTTAAATTCTATTTACAGTCACATTTTATATTTTTGTTTCTTAAATACTGGACGAAAGTTTCTCGAAGACAGTAGAAATGAGAGAATTTCACTTTGTATAGAGAAAGCATCTCTAGATAAGCAAGAGGTAAGAAACGTGTTCAACCGAATTAATTGTTGTACCGAGTATAAAAATAATCTAATATTCATTCATAACACATTTTTAATTATACAAGGTTAAAACAATTGTCTTCTTATAAAAAATATAAATGCATGAAAATATTAATTATAAAAGAGCAACTATGTAATCGTCTTCGGAACTGCTACATATGGAAAATTGTTAATATTATAAAAATGTTTAATTAATTGTATGTTTAATGAGTTTTGTATTACTCCCATTATATGTTCTTAATTCTTATATGATTTTTCTAGGCGATTTAGTTTGAGTCTGATTTATGGATAGAAGACCACCTGTGTGGCAAATAAAACTTTGTGTTGAAGACTTCTTTCTTTGCCCTGTGTGCCGAGTCTAATTAAGAATTGGGAAGAAATTCCATATTGGCCACCTGAAACCAAGGATTTCCGTTCCGTTACTTCCGAGATGAAAAATAGTCAGATGACGTTCCAAGGGTCCGAACCCCGGACCGACGCCCCACGACTCAAAAGCCTCTACTTATCTTCTGGCAGCATTAAGAGATGCCTAAGTAAGATTTTAGATGAGATTAAACCAAGTTTTCATCACATCTAAAATATATATATATATATATATATATATATATATATATATATATATATATATATATATATATATATATATTATATATATATATATATAAAATAACCTTAAAAGAGAGCTCTCTAGAAAAAATAAAGTACAGAAACATATGTAAGGTTATTCAACAATAATTTTAAGCCAATAAAAAAATTGTGAATTTTTTATTATTATTATTATTATTATTATTATTATTATTATTATTATTATTTGCATATTTGAGGGTAACGTGAATGACCCCTGGGCTGCCAATCATTCGCTTTATCCCTTTTATGGCCGTAGTCAATTGAATTAAAAACTTTCTTTCAAAAAGAGGAAAATTTTTAATTTAATTATTATTATTATTATTATTATTATTATTATTATTATTATTATTATTATTATTTACATGGTGAAGGTTGAAAGAGATGATCAAGGCCTTGCATCGTTATTCAACCACACTATATAAATAATTAAGATTGGTTTGGAAAACATTTCCCCACCAATTAAAATAATAATTAATAATAATCAACACCATGTCAAATGTTATGAAAATTTTAAACTATTTTTTAAATTGTAGTCATATTCTGCGCAAAGCGTAAACAAGTTAAAGAAAATTTAGAATTAGGGGAAACCGGGGAAGATAATAACTAATTATCATATATTCTTTCATCTCCGCTTTCATTCTTTTTCTCTTCCTTTTCTTTAACTTGGCAACAGCGACGAGAAGAAAGGAAATCAGGAGAGAATTGCAAAGCCATCGACTCAAAAAATTGTCGTTTTTTGTCGGAATTTTCTGAGCGAGAATTGTTTACAAAAAATTGGAGTCGGAGTTACCGAGAGAAATCGAACGAGACCGACAAACTAACCGGAGCATTGGAATGCGGCCAATGTAAACATTTCGTTCAAAACTTCGCCAAAACTCCACTCTAGAGACCTCATTTTGGAATAGAGAAATTCTTGAAACTGAATTTTCTCCTTTCTTTCTTTGAAAATGCTTCAAACGTGCCTTTATATATATAATTATATATATAATATATATATATATAATTATATATATATTATATATATATATATATATTATATATATTATATATATATATATATATCTACTTTGTATTGTGTGTGTCAGACATACGCTGATGATTTTTTTTATGGGAAACCTACTACGGGGGGGCTTAGTTGATAAAATAATTATGATACTTATATAGATATTTATATATATATAGTATAATATAATATATATATAGTATTATATATATATATTATATATATATATATTTATATAAAATATATATATATATATATATATAATATAGTATAATATGTAACTCGTAGTCTACCTATAGAGGTAACGCCCCACGATATTAAAAACCCCACTTTGCTGGACAGGAAAAGCCTGAGAAAAGCAATATCCCCAAAGCTGATTAGAATTAAAGATAATTTTAAGATTGATATATATATATATATATAATATATATATATAATAATATATATATATATATATATATATAGTATAATATATAGGGCCATATTAAGTGGGAGGAAAACTGAAAAATTTTATGGAATTTCTGTTTAACGCCTTAATTAGTTGAAATAACATCGCCATGGTAGATAAAAAATAGTCTGAGTAGTAGAAGTAGTAGCATATGAGATCTGCGGACAACATTTTTTCTGTTGAGTTTTCCACCATTCTGACATTATAGAGTGAATAGTGGGAACCACCTACAACTATTTTTCGCATTTTAGTAAAAATCGATATAAATATATATATATATATATATAGTAGTATCGAGAGGGTCCGCAGACAACAGTTATAAGTTCAACACTGGTTGACACTGCTTTAGCACGTATATAGTAGAGATAGTTAAGTGTCATACCGACCTATTGTGCATTATTTTGTGATTACCAAAAAACAAAATGGCGGAGAAACCAATTTCGGAGTTCGGAGATAACGGTGCTGCTGACGAAGAGAGAGATGAAGAGAATCTCGGAGTGAACGGAGACGGTAATGACGACGGTCATATTTCAGATCAGGCAAATGGAGGGGGGGGCGGAGGTGAAACGCCCATAACCCAAGAAGGAGGACACGCTCCCCCAGGGACTTCCCCCATCCTAACTCCTGTGAACCCAAGGGCCGGTCAGAACCCCGACACAGCTCTTCTTAGCCAAGCATCCCAGATAGTAAGGGAGGGATCCCCTCCCCCACAGGTCGAGACTCCACCATACATGCAAAAAGCGGCTGCACTGGACAATACATTGAACCTACAGCTCAAGCCTACTACTGCTGACACTGCCGTTAGAAAGAAACCTCGCAGAAATTGGGGTGGATTCGAACCACACAACCTCAATGAAAGCAAGTGGGAAGGTGCAGAAATACCGAACACCTCCCCTTGGGGACCTGACGGGCCCCCACCGATCCAGAACCAAGCCATAGGATCGGCCCAAACCCCTGCTGGGCCTAACAACGCTCAACAACAAACCAACGTCCTCACAGGAGGAGTTATGGGACATAACACCAACGAAAGTGCCCCAGCAGGACAGAACACTTCAAATTATGGGTTTTTACCAACGGGAACGATGCCCCCACCTCCTTATTATACAGGCATGCCACCTGGGAGCTACAACATGCCTAACCCACCATATCCCCTGCCTAACCCACCATATCCTTATCCTGGGGCATGGCAAGGTTATCCTTATATGCCTCCACAGCCGTTGGTCCCTTATTATCCGACCAATTTGTTTAACACCGCTTTTCCCACGATTCCAGAGAATTTGAAATTATTTGGCAAACATCTGAAAACCAGAACATGGAAAGGTATCTTGTACCCAGACTTCGTCACCTCTTTGAATGAAAAGCTAGATGCTTTAGGCCCACTAACTGAAAGTCAAAAGATCACTTTTGCCAAGTCTGCTATATCCTCAGACCAAAACAGCGAGGCTAGGAAATACATTCTGAGAGAAAATAGTTTTTCCAAATTCACTAAATTGGCAGATTTTCTCACCCAGTTAAAGACTTATCTACAGCGGAGGAAAAGAAAGACGATTTTCGAGCTCTGGTGACTTCTTAGAATATAGAAGAGAGAGAGACTCAAAATCTTTTACTGATTTTGTGTTAGAGTTGAAAGAACGGCTATATAAATACCAGAGCGCCGCCTCCACGATTTAGATGATAAGGCAATGTTCAATTCAAGGCAGTATAACATTTTGGTTACTGGAAGATCATTCAGAACGAATGAAAGAGAGATGGGGAGAGATTAACCGTGAAAATCCAGGGTATTCGATACAGAGATGAATCTTAAATGAAATTTGCATAGAAAATTATCTCAAATTCAAATGAGCTTTATTTAAAAGATGAAATAGAAGCCAAATGAGATGCCGCACCACTAGGTGTTTCCTGGCCAAAGAAGAATCGGAGGGGAAACAGAGGGTTGGAGTTAATAATTCATACAGGGACAACAGGGAACCAATGAACCCAGGTATGAGGAAAAGGAAGGGAGGAGTTGAGACCCAACTACACTCCTCAAAGGAGAAGATGAGGTAAAGCCGAGTAATACTTTTCCAAAGAAAAGAGAAGAAGTGAAATCGGGTTATGGTACACCAAGATTTAAAGGTATTTTTAAAAAAGATGTCCGCCCAGGAGTTAAGAGAACACCCGGTGTGCTTCTTTTGTGAGACGGTGGGACATTCGTCCCAAGCATGCCGCTGGGAATGGCCGTACTGCCGAGAATGCATGGCATACCCCGACGGGGGTCGCAACCTAAGTGTAAAGGAGCAGACCGCCCTGAGACCGACCCCAGAAACTTGCTATTTCACTCAAGCAAAGCAAAACTATATGGGACAAAGGATTAAAGGCGAGAGAAGCGATCTTATCAACCCAGACAGGCGAGTGGCCGAGACCTTTCCAAGAAAAAGGAAGGTTACAAGCCTCCAGGTGGGAAGGTAAAGACGCGAGAGTATATATGGCAGAGAGCCAGCCGAGAGATTGAGGCTGAATGAAAGAAGTGGAGTATGTGATGAGATGTATAAGTGTGAACTTCTCATCCTCAGGATTGATAGAGAAAAAAAATTTAGGAATCAGGCAAAGAGAAGAGACGTGTTGGAAAAGAAGTTTAAAGAGTAGAGAGAAAGATGAAATCTAGGGAAAAAAGAAAAGGAAGTCGTGCGCAACCCTTTTAGGCTGGACGGAACTTTTACACGATGTCTATCATGCTCCATCTATGAATAGTAGGGAGGCGAAACCAAAGTTTTGGTCGATACAGGGAGCAGTATCAGTATTGTCACCGCCAGGCGGCTCAAACAATTGGAGAAAGAGGGAAACTTAAAGTATCCTCCGAAAAAACCGATTAGTAGTAACAAGGGGTGAACCATAAGCACAACGGTGTTAAAGCGGAGAAATACAGTTATATCTTCGCCTACAATGAAAACATTACCTCATCTACTCAGTGCAGTTGATAACGATGGAGAGATAGCTGGGATATCTTTTGGGTTAGCAATGTTGTCTAACGTTCCATAACTTTGAATTTCTTTTCTGCAAAAGATGTCTATCAAGGAAGATAGGGAGGTAGACATTCCGATCTTTGCCGATCCACTTTTATTTAGTTAGAGAATTTTCTGATGGGAATCTTAAAAGAATAAGAGGCCTCAAGAAAAAGGAGGAGAAGTTACCCCAGGCCCGAGGACCTAGAGGGGGGAGAACTAAGGATTCGAACCAAATTTTCGCTCAACCACCCGCACGTGCTGCGGATAAGCATCTTTTTCCTAAGAAGGCCGCCTTGCCAGTTAAAAACGTACGCAACGCGGATAAGCATCTTTTTCGTAGGGAAGCCGCCTTGCCAGTTAAACACGTACGCAACGCGGATAAGTATCTTTCGCATAGAGAGACCGCTCGGTCAGTTAATAACATTAACGCACACGCCGCGGTTGAACCTCGTTCCTATCGGAAGGTCGATCTGTCTGCATCCCAAAGGGGGGGGGACAGCCTCGTCAGCGAAAAACTCGCCTAGGCAACAAGAACCTAGACAGGAAAAAAGAGATAGGGAAATGGGCTTGGACGGAAAAGCTCAGGTGGAACCAGACAAGGTGAAAAGGAAGGCAGGGTGGGAATTGATCACTCCCCCCTCAACTCGTCACGGCGCTGATTCCCGAGGGGCTAGACCCAAACTCAAGCACACTCCCTCAGCTTTGGAAGAAAATTTGGACCAATCCGAAGATTTGGAAGTTTTGGAGAGCGATGACCATAAAGGAGATGGCCATCTAATGATGGATGAAGAAATTAAAATAAGATTAAAAGTAATTGAGAAGACTGTTTTGCCTAGTCAATCATGTGGATATCTAAAACTCCGACCGGAAACTCAGGATAATTTTGAACTGGAGCGGTTGTGCATAATGACACCAGCTTTCACCAAAGGACCATTGTATGTTGGGAACACCATTAGTCCTGTGAGGGATAACACGGTTATCCTCAGTTATATAAATCTGAGTGATAAATTGTTTTGTTTGAAAAAGGGTGTGTATCTAGGAGAAGGGTATCCGATTATTAGCAAACAGGTCAGGAAAAGCACAGACAATAGAGGACACCAGAGAACAGTTTCTGCCAATGTAGCTACCTGCTCAAAGGGTCTTACGAAGACAGAGTTAAGGCGAGTGTACAAAGAAATCATCGAAGAGAAGATGTCCAAAGAAGATGCAGAAAACTGTCTTCTCGAAAAGCCAGAATACATGGAGGAACTGTTAAAACTCCTCATGGACTACCATGATGTATTAGCACTAGATGATGATGCTGTCCCAGTCTGTCCGCTTCAGAAATTTAAGATTGAGCTGTTACCTGATGCCCCTAAAGTCATCTTTCGTAAACAATACAGATTACCGCACAGGTACTTGCAGGACATCGATGATTTCACCGATTCCGCACTGAAAAAGGGGTACATCAAAGCAGGGTACAGCCCCCATTCTTCCCCGTTGCTGGTTGTGGCTAAAAAGAATAGTCCGAAACCAAGGGTGTGTTTGGATTACAGGTACCTCAACTCCCATAGCGTTCAGGACGTGTTTCCTTTGCCTTCAATCGACGAGATTTTTACATCCCTAGGGGGTAATACGGTATTTACGTCAGTAGATTTACTGGATGCATACAACGCCTTGGAGATAGAGGAAGAGACGCAAAAGTTGATGGCATTTAGGACAAGGAAGGGCCTTTGGTGTCCCACTCGCTTGATGTTCGGACATAAGAACGCTCCTAGCATTTATGCCCGCACAATGACCATGGCCTTAAAAATCATCTCTTAGGACCCGTCGCACAAGTCTATCTAGACGACGTTTTGATCCTGGGCAGGGACGTGGCGGAACACTTTGAAAACTTGAAGAAAGTGCTCACTGCTTTCAGAAAGCTGAGAATAAAATTATCAAAATGTAGTTTCCTCCAATCAGCCGTTTTGTACCTGGGATTCAAGATAGGAAGAGATGGAATTAGCCCAGATCCGGCCAAGGTAGAAACAATGAAGAGTTTCGTCCCTCCTACCAATGTGAAGGAGACACAGAGTTTGCTTGGGTTCTTCTCTTATTTTCGCTTCCTCATAAAGGACTTTGCCGCGGTAGCACAACCTCTGTACGATCTGATAAAGAAAAATGTCCCTTTCCTTTGGACGGAAAAACAACAACAAGCTTTCGACACTTTAAAAGAGAAACTAGTAGTACAGCCACAACTAACTTTCCCTGATTACAGCAAGGAATTCTTCGTGAATACAGATGCCAGTAATTACGGAATCGGAGGAGTGTTGTACCAGCTGACAGAAGAAGAGAAGGAGAAGCCCTTATCTTTCGTGTCCCGGACACTCAAGGGCAGTGAGTTAAACTATGATACGATCGAAAAGGAGTGTTTAGCCGTGGTGTTCTGCTTGCAAAAGTTTAAGAACACCATCTTCGGCTACAAGGTCACTATCATCACCGACAACCAACCTCTCTGCTTTATTTTTAGAAATAAGCAGCAGACCGGCCGTTTAGCTCGATGGAATCTCTTAGTAAACAGTTTCTCACCCACCATAGTATATAAAAGAGGAAAGAATAACGTTGCCCCAGACTATCTGAGTAGGCATCCGGCATCTAATGTGTTCCTGGTCAAAGAAAAAGCGAAAACAGAGAAAGCAGAGAGAGCAGAAACAACAGAAAAGTTCCCGCGAATCGATTTCGCGTTGAGTCGGGAAAATTTCATCAAAGAACAACAGAAATGTCCCCGTGTAGGAAAATTGGTAAAATGGGCCGAAGAGAATCCCCAAACACCCCCTCACATCTTAATAAAAGGCATCTTACATTACGTTGTGGAAGCAAAACCGTATCTTGTACATGTTCCAGACAGTATGATTTACAGTGTAATAGACCAGTGCCACGCTTCACTAGCTAGCGGCCACGGTGGGCAGCTAAGGACTGAAAAGAGAGTGGAGGAAAAATACTATTTTCCTGGTATTCAAAAGTTAGTGAAGGAATATTGTAGTCAATGTGTGTCATGCGCTAGAACTAAGGGTCCTAGACCCCCGGTAGCAGAGATCAATCGATGGCCGCTGCCGTACACACCTTTTTCACGCGTTCATGTTGACAGTATTGGAAAATTACCTTCTTGTACAGGATCAGGAGCCAAATACATCTTAGTATTTCGTGACGTTCTAACACGGTATGTTGAATTAGTGCCTTGCAAGACTAGGACGAGCGAGGAATGTGCCAGAGCACTGCAAGAGAGGGTTATATGTAGACATAGCGCCCCTCAGTTGCTTGTGTCTGACAATGCCTTGGAATTTACGAGCCAGGTATTTAAGGACTTGAGAATAAAGAAGATAGAAATTTTGCCTTACAAACCATCTCAAAATGGTGTTGTGGAAAGAATAAATGCTGATATCGAATCTTTCTTGCGGCATTATGTGAATGCAAATCACAGAGACTGGGATAAATACCTGAGCTTTGCCCAAATCGCTATCAACTCCGCGTATAATCGATCTATAGGGTCTTCTCCCCATTTCCTTTTGCATGGATATATAAAAGGCTCCCTTATGAGATGCCTGATTATGTATCACCCTTTGTGAATAAGTCAGAGAAGAAATGAGATTCATTTCAGACGAAGTAGATACGATAGTAGAGAGGATCGATTATATAAGAGATTTGGCAAGAGAGAAGTTAGAAGCGGAAACCACGAAAACTTTGGAGCAACAACACAAAAGGGCCAAGCAAAGAGAGTTTAAAATAGGAGACTACGTCTTCGTTAGAGCAGTTAAACCACCCCATCAAAGTTCGAAGTTATGTCCCAAGTTTGAAGGGCCATATATTGTCCGATGTTTAAAGGGACCTAATAAACTAATGGTGTATTGTTTAGAGTCAGGCCGAACCTTCCCTGTTCATGTAGACAACGTTAAGGTGGTCCCAGCAGAAAAGTTCACCGAGTCACATTTTGACTTTATGAATGATGAAGTTTGGAATCCCCACGCAGTGGAAGAAATGTTAAGCTCCAAAGAACAAAAAAGGGAAAGAATTGAGGAAAGACAACAGAGAAGAGACCCAGGAGTCCCTTCTGAGAGAGAAGAAGAAGAAGAAGAAAGAGGAGAGGAGGAGGAAGATGACGAAGGAGCAGAAGAAGACGAAGAAATAGAAGAAGTAGATGAAGTGGAAGAACTTCCTCCTCCCACTAATCAAATGTCTTCCCAATATTCTTTCCAAATTCCCATGACGCCACAAATTCAGTCCGGACACAGCTACTTTCCCATTTCCCATCTACCACAATCTCAACAAGAACACTACAACTCTTACTCGATCCCCCCACCTCAGCCGGTACCGAGTAGTACGAATTGTTGGAGCCATCCAACTCCCGTGCAACAACCGACCCCAGTGGAACCCGTAAGAGAAAGTAAACCCATGGAAGAAAGAAAATTTAGCGATGAGATTGTAGAAAGAAGATACAGCGATGTAGTCGCCGGAAGAGCGCGTCCAGACAGTGAATTTAAGTGTTCCACTCCAAAGGTTGACTTCCCAAAAACTCCCTCCAACCTTGCGGTTCGGAGAAAAGAGTTTAGACCATCTTTATCCCCTATTCAGCAAGAGATTTCCCTAGAAAACCCTGCTCAAGAAATTTCTCAGGAGCCACCAACACACGAAGGTGAGGTGTATGGAGCCTATGGTGGAGTCCCTCCAAGAACATATTCCCCTGTGAAATCTCCAACTCCCCCAGTAAAAGATGGCCACTCTCCCATTCTCCCGGAAGTAGATACATCTCCTAAGGTATTCCTCCCAGATAACAGAAAACAGGATCCTTCTTACAGGCCCCATAATCTGTTCACGGGTCCTAGAGATTCTACACCCCGAGTTACCCGAAGTCAAACAAGGATGAAGGAACAAGCTTTACAGCAACAGCCTGAGGCAAGTGACAACACGGAGACTACAGCGAAGACTCCTGTCCAACCTCCACCTGTCAAATTGGATTTGAACACAACAGTCCGAGGAGGGAAGGCCTGGTATTTGCCTCCTGGTTACTAGTTCATCCCAATTTTGTATATACTTTGTATATTCCTAGATTTAAGAGAAAATTCTTTTAGTTTGTAGAATGAATTCTTCTTATTCTGTTAGTCTAAGAAGGATACTTTTAATTTTAAGAATATGATGAAAGTACATTTCGCTTCGCGTCTGTACTAAAATTTTTTTTCTTAGTTAAGAAATACTTAGTGGATTAGGAAAAATATTAGACTGGATTAGTAGACGATCGTCATAAATTTAAGAAATTAGACTGGATTAGTATATATTCTTAAAAATCTAAGAAAATTAGTCGGGATTAATACATATTCATAAGAACTCTAATTTTAGAATTTAAATGTAGCTTTGATAGATCTTAGAATACATTAATTCAATTCTAGTTTTACTCATTTTTTTATATAAAGAAACCCTTTAAAAATATGTTTCACTCTCAGAATAAGGGGGGGGACAGCAATTTTTAATACAAAAAAAATAAATACAAAATAGAAAATCCAAAAAACTTTTCTATTAAGAAAACAAAAAAAATAAGTAACGAGTAAGTAAGTAAGTAATATAAAAGCTAAATTAGTATTTAAGCAACTAATAAAAAACTAACTAGTAAGTAAAAACAACTAAGTATTAAAATAGTATGTAACGTTGAGTTTAAAACCTCTTACATTTAGATTTTAAGTCAACTAACTCGTTTATAGTTAAGAAATCATTTAGTTTAGTTAATAAAACGCAACGCTTTAACTAACCAACTAATTTTAAAATATTAATTAAACATAGGCGACCTTTAAAAATTTCAAAACCAAGAAAAGTATAAAGTATAAATATTTCAGAAATGAATTTCGGAATACCAGTTTTGCTGCTACTCATCATCGCATCAACAGGCCAAAGTAATCTCATAAACGAAAAAGAAGAAACGAAGATTCTACCTGGTTTAGTTCTATATCGTACGGGAGAAGTCAACTTCATAGAAGGATACCTCGATCTAATTATTTCCTTAGAATGTCCTCCAGACATTAAAGAAACAATCATCAAGACAACTAAACTAGTAACCAACGTCAAAGAATCATTCCTACCATCGTTCGAAACCACGTTTCTAAATGTTTCAACACATCAAAGGGCGCACCAATGGGAATTCAAGCTAATGACCATCCGAGTAAAAGTGTTAGCCCAGAAATTAAACGAAGTAAGTGAATTGCCTTGGATCTCTGTAAGATCGAAAAGGAAGCGAGCCGCTTTTGAATTCGGAGGAGACGTCCTCAACATTCTCTTTGGCACTGCTACCGATAAACAGGTAAAACTACTTCGAAAGAAGATCAACATCTTAGGTAATTATGCCTCTACCTCAAATTTATTGATTACTGAATTAAAGGAACAGTTGAAAGCGAATACTCGTACTTTAACAAACTTTAGAGATAGCTTACAAAAATTAATTGAATTTCAGAGTAGTTTAAGTGCTACGCACAATATAATAAACCAATTGGGAAGTATCAGGGCGTTAATAAATTTAATTGAACAAACAGTTCATAACATCCACCAAATTCACCAACTAGTGATAAATTCACTCCAACTCGCTAAAAACAAAATAACAAACTCGCAACTTTTCTCTCCCATCTTCCTATTGCCTTTTGTACTAGAAATGAACAAAGAAACCAAACTTCACACAGTCATTCCTCTAGAAACAAAAACATATCAAACTTTTTTAACCTA
>JABUQX010015755.1:27500-30755 GCA_015478945.1 Trachelipus rathkii | reverse complement strand
GTTACTTGGTTTAAGCGTCGATAGTCAATACACAGACGAAGTGTTCCGTCCTTTTTCCTAACTGGCACCACCGGAGAACTCCATTCTGCAGCACAAGGCTCTACGATGTCTTTTAAACATAACTCCTTTACTTGGTTTTCGATTTCATCATTAGTCTTCTGATCGAACCTCCTTGCCCGCTGGTAAATAGGGGTATAATCATGCAACCTTATCCTGTATGGGGTCATGGATGTCCCACTGATGTCCGAATCTCCCTTACTAAATGCATTTTTCCATTTGTATAAAACATCCGTGACGTTCTCCCGTTGTTCTTTAGTTAGTTCTTCCATGAAATTTATTTCCTTCTGTAGTTTCTCCTTCGTCCATTCTTCTTCAATGGCTCCTTGTTTCTCTATTTCCCGTATCGTTGTGTTCACTGTACACTCATTACCTTGGTATCGTCTCAGGTTGTCTTCATCTACCACTAGATTAGCCATTCCTATTCTTTCACCTCTTCCCAGTTTTAATTTTCCTGGTATCAGTTTTTTTATCAGTATAGTTCCTTCCTTGTCTTTCCATTGCACCAATCCTGGCATTAATTTAAACCTTTTATTATATCCTCTTCGGGTATGGTCCCTTTCTTCAACTAATAATTCTTCAGTTTGCATGTCATAACGATTTCCATTTCTAGGTTTAATTTCTTGGGAATCCCATTTGGCCTTTATCGGAGTCCACTCATTTGCAGTAATTGTTATTTCACCTGTGTTATACACGGGTATTGCCGTAACTACCCTCACACAATCTTCAGATCTTCCTGTTAAATATACTTGTTCCTTTATATTATATTCCCCATGACGTATAAAAGATCCGCTTCTTACATCTACTTCAATCTTGTTTTGTACCAAAAATGGCATGCCCAGTATTGTTCCTTCTTTCAATCTACTTACTACAACAAAATCTGATAGGCCATAATCAATGTCATTTATGGTTACCTGTAATGTAGCCGTTTGTTTAGACTCCACAAACAAGTTTGGGTCTCCCACACCTCTTAACTTCATCGTCCTTTTTGTTAATTTAGGGTTGGTAATCCTTCTAATTTGTGCTTCTTCAATCAGGCAATATTGAGCACCACTGTCTATTATAGCATTCATATTAATATTATTCAATTTTATCATAAATCTCAACAATGGTGTTATATTAAGACCTTGCCTACCTTGATCTTGGCTTCTTCCTTCTGCGTGGTACACTCCTGTCGTTGTGTTTGTTATGCCCAACCCTTTATCCCTCATCTTAGGTATCCTTTGTGGTAACTCGGTTGTAGTATCTTCAGCCTGTTCACTTACAAATTCTTTGGCTTCCGGGTCCAACACCACACAACCTTGATTAACCGGGCTGGCTCCTGACAAACTCATTATGGCTTCTGTGGATCGCTCCGACTTGTTCCCGGCAGTATGGACGGAGCGGATTCGTTTCCCGAAACTCGTTGCGTCTTTCTCTTCTTTTTCAATTCCTCTATCTCCCCTCTTAAGGGACAAGTGTCTCTCCAGTGACCTGTTTCCTCACACAAGAAACATCTCCTTTCAAAGGGTCTTCCTTCCTCCTGCTCTTGTCTACTTGTGTCCTGTCTCTCCTGCTGTCTGTAGTTGTTTCGAGGACCACACTCCCTTGTCTGATGCTCATCACTACCGCATCTTAAGCACCATCCTCTAAACCTCCAACAATCTCGTTTCATGTGTCCTATTTTGTTACAGCAATAACACTTTGGCCTCTCATTTTCATATGTTCCTCTATTTGTTCTTCTTGTACCTGAATCTCGCTGGTACACCACTGGTTTTCCATATCGCACTTTGTCTGCATATGTTTTCCTTTCATCTCCCTCATTTTGTAGGGTTGCCCATATTGGGATTGCCTCGTCCCTCGACTCCTCCTCATTATCATTCAGTTTATCCTCATCTTGTGCCCAGTTCAATATGTCCTTCCAGCGGACCTTAACACTTTCTTTTTCACCTCCCATTCTTATTTTGAATCTCCTAGCTATTCCTTTTGGCAAAATTCAAAAATTGTTTTTTAACACTTGCTTGTCCCTATCCTCTTCTTTGGTAGCTGCTTCATATGTGGTTTGCACCCTGAGTGCAAATTCTGCTAACTTTTCGTGTTTCCTCATCTCCATTCTCCAGAACTCCTTCTGCAAATCTATTTGTTCGTTCTCTTTTTCTTCCTTGCACCAACTCTTTAACCTGGCTATAATGGTATTATAATCTATTTTAGCCCTATAAATACTATAATACGTTCTCAAAACTGGGCCCTCCAAAAAATTTCTTAGCTCTACCACCCAACGGTTCTTATCCTTCCCTAATTGTTCCTTTGCATACCTTTCGAAATCTTCTAGAAAGGCATCAAATTTCTGCACTTTTTCTTTACCATACTTTAGGGGTTTTACCGCCTTTACATTAGCCCTACTAAATGATTTCATAACTTCTATCATTTCTCCTGCTAATATAATAAAAATCCTGCTGACTGCTTTCTGATGTTCCACTCCTGATTCCTCTAGTTCTACAAGTTTCTTCAACCACTTTTTTCCTCCCTTGTCTGGCTCACTTTCGGCTTCTGATTCTTGTTCTTCTGTTGAACTATTTTCCACTGTGTACTTCCTGTCTGTCCTCCTTTTCCTGTTTCTCCTCTTCTTAGTTTTCTTTTTACCTTTAGTTTTGTCAGAGTCGGTTTCGTCCTCAAATGGGTCACTCATTTCCCTATCATAGCCACTCTCCTCATCAGTATAATACTTTGCCTTCTTTTTCAGCACTCCCTTCTTCCGAATACTCTGTTCTTGTTGTAATTTCCATTTTTGATAAGCCTGTTCTTCTATTCTAACCCGATTTTTCTGTTCTGCTATGGCAGCCTCTCTACGACTATCTACAACAGCAACTTCTACTACGTCTTTCTTTTGACCTCCTTCATCTCCTAGTCTGGTTTCCAAAACTTGGACCACTCCTTTCAATACTGACAGCATTTTGCCCACATCCAAATTCCCCCCCCTCATCCATGATCTCCTCCTTCACTATGGCATCCTGGAATTTTTCTAAAAACCCTACTGCACCTTGATCTTCCTTGGGATCTTCAATCCCTTCGGGAATTGACTTACCAGTCTTATCCATTTCCTTCCCACTCATAGAAAAAACAAAGTCGAAAAATATATATACCCTACAAAAAATATGCCCTATATATATATATATATATATATATATATATATATATATATATATATATATATATATA
>JABUQX010015755.1:12500-22500 GCA_015478945.1 Trachelipus rathkii | reverse complement strand
GAGTGTATAGTGGAGTAAGAAATGATATGTTTCAGGAGTTGAACCATAGAATTGGAAAGTTTAATGGGACACTTGCGTCGTTGTACCCTTTGCTCAAGGACCGTAATATACCGAGGAAAGTCAAAATAATAATATATACCAGCATTATGAGGCCCATATTAGCATATGGACATGAAGCCTGGACACTAAACACAAAAGCTAAAAGTAAAGTACAGGCATGCGAAATGAAAGTATTAAGATTGATATTGGGGGTGACAAGATTGGATAGGAGGAGGAATGATGACGTGAGGGCGGTGTTGGGAGTGGAGAGTATATTGGAACTGGTGGAGAGAGGACAGTTGAGATGGTTCGGACATGTGAGGAGGATGGAAGCAAATAGGTGTGCGAAAAGGTATTATGAGTGGCAGCCGGAGGGAAGGAGAGGAGTGGGGAGGCCGAGGATGAGGTGGAGGGATGGTGTTGAGAGAGCGGTGGAGAGGAGGGGGATGACTATGGAGGAGGTGGAGGAGGAAAGAGTTTACGATGATCGACGGCGATGGAGGAGCTTCGTGCAGGACAACTGACAGGTGCATACGCCTACAGGAGGATGATGAGAAAGTGAGAATTATTATTATTATTATTATTATTATTATTATTATTATTATTATTATTATTATTATTATTATTATTATTATTATTATTATTATTATTATTATTATTATTATTATTATTATTAATTATTATTATTATTATCTATGATCTATTATTATTATTATTATTATTTATTATTATTTATTATTATTATATTACTATTATTTAACATATAAAGTAACTTCACAAATGTGTCAAAAAAGTTCCATAAGAAGACACAACAGAAAATATTTCATCTAAACTTCTCCAGAGGAAAAAATCATGTCCACTTCCCAGAAAGGGTGTCCATAAGTCCGAAAAAACTCTAAAGTAGGGGCTTTACAGCCATCCTGGAGGTTCAAAGGTAGGAGCGTCTGACTTTCCTCTCAGAGTCGCTTCGTCGGATTTCTTTTTCCTTTGGAAAGCTAAGAAGAAAACCATTCCTGTCGAGATCATTTCTTTCAGGACTTGTAAGGAGCCTTTGTTGAAGCCTTGTTGTAATTGTTGCAATATTTTCGTCCAGTGATACGAGTCATGTTTAATGATAGACATGAAATTAATTTTGTGGGAACAGCTATGATGAATATTTTGTTAATAGTTCCACAATATAATAAAACGATGTAATAGCCAAAAAATTTAAAATTTAACATATAAAGTAACTTCACAAATGTGTCAAAAAAAGTTCCATAAAAAAATATTATTATTATTATTATTATTATTATTATTATTATTTTTATTATTATATTATTATTCGTATTAATATTATTATATTATTTTTATTATTATTATTATTATTATTATTATTATTATTTATTATTTTTATTATTATTATTATTATTATTATTAAATTATTGTTATTATTATTATTATTATTATTATTATTATTATTATTATTATTATTATTATTATTATTATTATTATTATTATTATTATTATTATTATTATTATTATAATTATTATTATTATTATTATTATTATTATTATTAATTATTATTATTATTATATTATTATATTATTATTATGTATTTATTATTATTATTTATTATTATTATTATTATTGTTATATTATTATTATTTATGACTCACTTATTATTATTATTATTATTATTATTATTATTATTATTATTATTATTATTATTATTATTATTATTATTATTATTATTATTATTATTATTATTATTATTATTATTATTATTATATTATTATTATTATTATTATTTTTATTATTATTATTATTATTATTATTTATGTAATTATTTATTAAATTATATTATTATATTGTATTATTATTATTATTATTATTATTATTATTATTATTATTATTATTATTATTATTATTAGGTCAATCCTTATTAAATCATTAAAACTTGAAATTCTGATTTTTATGTATTATTATGAATTCTGATTTAACTTGTGTTAGTTATGTTAAATGTAAAGGAATGCAATTAAATTATCGTTATTTATTTTATGTATTAAATTTTGTCAACGACTTTTTGCATTCTAGTGTAGATTTCTTTTCTAAGTATTATAAGTAATTTTATTTTGTTTTCTAATTTCGTATACATATTTTATAGGCCTATAGTGATGATGTCGAAATAATGTATTTTCTGAAAAGAATAGTAAAAAGTCAGATTGAATGCCGAGTATGATTTATCCCCCAGAATTAATATATATATATATATATATATTTTTTTTTTTTTTTTTTTACAGTTGTCACCCACCACTCACGGGCAGAGCCCCATTCAGGGAAGGGGCCCGTTACACGCCAAAATTTCATTCGCTAGCGCAAATTACGCAGATGAGCACAAACGCAGGATTTAAAGTGAGGGAGATTAAATTCAGCAGGAAAACACAGAGAAGGGAAGAGATTCCACAGAACAGAGGTGCAGGAAAGAAGGAAAGCACCGCAGCGAACTAGCCTGGAGTTACCAATATCTACACAAAACTTCGTGAGCAGACACAGCCCCCCTTGTGTTAGAGGGGCGTCGTAAAGGTGGTGGGGTACGCGAGTGGTAAGTTCCCTCGAACACCTGCCGCTACGATACTATAGAAAAGAGATAAAGCACCAACATCTCACCGCAAAGATAGAGAGTCAAATGAACTGGAAAGTACGGAACAGTTTTTAAGTCTTTTGGCTTTTGACTCGACCCTGTCCAAAAGCCCCGTGTGAAACCAGAGCCCCCCCCCAGATATGAGAACAGTACTCCATACAAGGCGGATGTGAGACCCTTGTTATAGCTGGAGCAACTGAGAAGAGGAAAAATAGTCTGGCAGTCTAAACAGAACTCCCCAGTTTCTTTGAGGCCGCCTAGCAACCGTTGGTGATTGTTGAGGTTTCCAAGACATTTTTTTGGTTATGTTGAGGCCAAGGATGTTTAAATTGTCAACAGGAGAGACGAGGAGAAACCGTCGAAAGAGAATAGGAAAAGTTAGAAGGTGTTTTAGAGAGGGAGATTTGTAGAAGTGAGTTTTTTAAAGAATTAAATTTCACGAGGTTTAAACGACCCCAATTGCCTGTTTGTTGATGTTTCTTATAATTATAATGGATTCAGATGGAAAAACATACGTTAGGTACGTAATATATAATATTATATATATATATATATATAATATATATATATATATATATATATATATATATATATATATATACATATATATATATATAATATATATATATATATATATATATATATATATTATATATATATTATAATATACATATATATATATATTATATATATATATTATATATATATAATATATATATATATATATATATAGTATATATATATTTTATACGAACACTAACACCCAAACACAAACAATAACCAACCAATAACATAATACTACAAACCATAAATAAATACACTATATATATATATATTAGTATTATATATTATATATAGAGAGGAGAGAGAGAGAGATGAGAGAGAGAGAGACGAGAGAGAGAGAGAGAGAGAGAAAAGAGAGAGAGAGAGACGAAGTAAAGCCACCATATCTATGTTATGTTTTTATTTTTATTTTTTAGTGTATTATGGACTTCACGATGGCTGTATTCAACAATCCTAACTCGTTCAGTTACATCTGCGGCAGTTATACAGTAAAAAAAACGACAAAGAAAAATAAGGCTTTGTTTCAAATGCATACAATATATATTTTGGTGTTAGATTGGTAGACCAAGACAAGACATGGATGCCTCACATTTTATGTTTGGTGCGTGTTGAAGAACTGCGTCAGTAGGTCACAAGGTTAAAAACAATTTTTTCGTTTGGACTACCCCATGATTTGAAGGATCTTCAAAATCACAGCGATGATTGTTACTTTTGTTCCTGCAATGTGCGCGCCTTTAACTTAAGAACAAAAAAAAAAAGGGGAACCCCAATTTTTTAAAAATTTTTTTTTTGTATCCACAGGTAAGATTCAGCAAATGTCGTGTTCCCCATAGGGTAGGAATCCTTTCCTTCTTTACTCCAGCAAACTAAGTGATGTTTGTGATTGACAGGGAAATAGAGAAAATCTTGTGATAATAATATTGACCTAAGATGATGTTTATAATCCCGGTTGTGAAGGATCGCAGCTTTTCACACAGTCCGAATTGAATGATTTGATGAGAAACTTGGGCCTCTCTAAAGATTCAGCAGAACTTTTAAGCTCACGGTTGATGGAAAAACATCTGTTATCCAAAGGGACGTCGTTTTCATAATTTAGAGATGGAAAGGAAGAATTTAAACAGTTTTCTTACAAAGAGGACGATCTAGTGTACTTGATCTGATTGTTCTTGACTTCGTGAAATGGTTCAATATTGGGATACAGTACAATAGCACTGGCGACTCTTATCAATCATCGAAAAGGTGTCTCAAAGCTGTAATTTTCTATACTTAAGTAGGTATGCTTCCTTACGTATATAAGCCCCTTCTCTTTGCTCACTGTTTTTCATTTGAACGATTGCTATGAAAATTGATGATCTAGCAACACTTAAATATAAAGGCCATGTTGAACCATTAGCGATTGAAAGGTACTCTCCATATTGCTAGGACAACAAAGTGGATACACGAAGCATCGGTGCTTCCTATGTGAATGGGATAGCCGCGATATGAATCAGCATTATATTAAAAAAAAATGGCCACTCAGAAATCCCTATAGCCTGAGATTAAAAAAGGTACAGAGTTTAGAGATCCAAAAAACGCTTTACTTCACCCACTTCACATAAAAATAGGATTGACGAAACAGTATGTGAAGGCGCTACCAAAAGATGGAGAGCGTTTTAAAGATATTTGCACTAAGTTTCCTATTTGTCAGGAAGGCAAGCTAAAGAAAGGGAATTTGTCGGTTCAGACATTAGAAAACTTATGAAAGATAACGTATTTGAAAACAAAGATGGGAAAAAACAGAATTTACAAGCTTGGAGAGCATTCAAAGACGTTGAGAAAAACTTCCTTCGAAACAAGAAAGATCCAAAAATCCAAAGGTTCAAAAATATTGTTGTAAAATATGTTAAGAACGTTTAAAGAATTGGGTTTCAACATGAGCATTAAAGTTCATTTTTTTACACTCACATCTGGATTACTTCACAAACAATCTAGGAGCTGTGAGTGTAAGACAGGTAGTGAACGATTTCACCAAGAATGAAGGAAAATGGAAAGACGCATATCGGGGAAGATAGAATGTTAGCATGATAGCCGATTACTGCTGGATGCTAAAGAGGAACAATCCATATAACGAGCACAAGCGGAAAAGTACCAAAAGATCCATCGACGAAAGCAGCAAACGTATTATGAATACCCAAACTGATTTTAAATGATATTGGTATGTTTTTGCCTTATTTTAGCTACACATTTTGTACTGTATTCCTATTTAACCGTTAGATATAAATTTAAACTCATTAAATTTTTGTAATTTTGTGTTTGCTTTTAAAACTTTATACCCCTTTTGCAAAATAACTTTAGGTGATGGAAAAATACTGGTCATATTAAATCTCTAAAAGTGAAGACAAAAAGTTAAATTTTGCAGTCCTGTGTTTTTTATAAACGTAGATTTATTAAATAAAAATAATATCTATACCAAAAACTTTTGATTCACATTTTATAACAGATATTCTATTCAATAGGTTCCACCTCTTGTATAAGTTCCTCAAAATCTCAATGGGCAAATAATGCAAATTCTAAAACACTAAAAACCATTTACTTAAATGTTACTTCAGGTCTAGAGAACCAGAAAGGTTCTTAAAACGTAAAAATTAAATTTGACACAGAAGAGCAAAGTATAGAAAATTTAAAAGAAATATTTCCAACACCGAATTTGGAATAAAAAGGAATTAGTATAAATAATAAATGTATGAACCATCATTACAAGGTTTGATGATGAAGCATCTGCGACCCTACTTGTAAAATAGTTATTAAACACTGTGAAATATATTTTATTCCCATGCCTTCAAATTTACAAGTTTACAATTTACAAATTAACAAATTACTTCACAAGCACGTAATAGATAAAAATGTAAGACTAGCTTAAATAAAATAGAAAAATAATATGCAAACTTATGACAATTAATTTTTTAATGTTTTAAAATAAAGTCTCGTGAAATATTGAGAGCTGAAATGTTGAAATTTGAATTGAAGAGCGTTGGGAATATTTATTGAAATTTTAAGAAATAAGCAACTCTCTCGAATGAAATACTTTATTTAGCCTAAAATATAGTGCTGTTTTTGACCTAAAGATATATATAAACACATTACTCTCTATGCCTTAATTCCAACACTTCCCTAATGTTGGAAGAGCGCATATGTTCAACCAATCTCTAAGAAAGGTAGCCGCTCTGATCCTTACAACTCTCACTTGTATTTTATCTTAAATCTTTGAAACTCCTCTCAACTCTTATTTCCTGGATCATCTGGAATCTCATTTCCTCCTTTCAGATCACCAGCATGACTTTCGACGTTCAAGGTCTACTGGCGACATTTCTTCCTATCTCACTGATCTATGGTCTTCAGCCTTTAGGGACTATGTGGAGTCGTTATGGGGAATCCTGTGTGGTAGCGCTTGAGATATCGGAAGCCTTTGACCAGGTATAGCATGCATCACTACTCTCTAAGCTTCCTTCATTTCAGTTCCCTCCTTCTCTTTGCTCACTTATGTTTAGTTTTCTCTCAGACGGCTCCATATAGGCACTTTTTGATGGAGCGATCTCTTCTTTCTTTCATGTTAATTGAAGTGTTCCGCAAGGTTCTGTTCTATCTCCAACTTTATTCTTACTTTTCATTAGCGTCTCTAAGCTGCAATCTAAATTGTTAATATCTTATGACTGATGACTCAACTCATCGGCATTCCTTCCCACTCATTTCAAAATCTGCTCCTCTTTTACTTCTAGAGTTGCTTCCTGACTTCAGCCTTCCCCATTCTATTCTTACTAATCTGGATGGGATTTCCCGGTGGAGTCACCGCGACCTTGTTAAATTCAATTCTTTAAAAACTCATCTTTTTCACATCTCCCTAACTCACTCTCAAAAATACCTCCCAACTATCCTATCAACTATCTATAGTATTTTGTTTTTTTTTTTTACAGTTGTCACCACCACTCACGGGGCAGAGCCCTATTCAGAGAGGGGCGGTTGCACGCTAGTAAATTTCATCCCTAAGCGTAAATTACGCAGAGAGCAACAGACGCAGGCTTTAACGTGAGGGAGATTAAATTCAGCAGGAACACAGGAGATGGAAGAGAATTCCAACAGAACAGATGTGGCAGGAAAGAAAAAAGCACCGCAACGAACTGGCCTGGAGTTACCTACATCAACACAAAACTCGTGCGCAGACACAGCACCCCTTGTGCTAGCGGGCGTCGTAAAGGTGGTGGGGTACCGAGTGGTCAGTTCCTCGAACACCTGCCGCTGCGGTACTTTATAGAAAAGAGATAAAGCAGCCAACAACGCGCCCGCAAAAGAATAAGAGGGTCAAGTGACTGGACTACAGAACAGTTTATAAGCTTTGGCCTTTGACTAACCCTGTCCCAAAAGCCGGGTTGAAACCAGAGCCCCCAGATATGAGAACAGTACTCCAGACAAGGGCGGATGAGACGCCTTGTAATAAGCTGAGTACTGAGAAGAGGAAAAAAAATCTCGCTTACTAAACAGAACTCCTAGTTTCTTGGAGGCCGGCCCTAGCAACCGTTGGTGATGTGAGGTTTCCAAAGACATTTTTTTTTGTTTATGTTTGGCAAGGATGCCTTTATTGTCAACAGGAGAGACAAGAGAGCCGTCGAAGACGATAGGAAAGTTAGAAGGTATTTTAGAGAGGGAGTTTGTAGAAGTTGAGTTTTTAAAGAATTGAATTTTCACAAGGTTGAGACGAACCCCAATCGAAATTCTATCCATATCAAGCGAGAATAGCATCCGGAAAGATTAAAGACGAGAGGCAATTATAGATGTAAAAGAGAGAGCAGAATTCAAATGAGGTTGAAGATGAAGGGTCCGAGTCATAGGCATAATGAGTGGACTAAAGTTAGATGTGGAGGTGAAAAGATCATTAAATGAAAGTAAGAATAAAGTAGAAGAATAAGACAGAAACCTGAGAAACCACTATTAACAGAAAAAGAGAAGAAGTCGCTCCATCAACCCACGCCCGATATTGAGCGACTTGAAAGAAAGCTAGACAATAAGTAAAGCAAAGAGAAGGAGGAAACCCAAAGAGGGGCTTGGAGAGCAGTGACGCGTGCCATACCAGTCAAATGCTTTGGATATGTCAAGGCCACCACGCAAGTCTCTTTTCGTAGTTCCTAGGGCGGAACACCATAAATCGGTTTAATAGGAAAGTATATCACCAGGAAAAGACCCTCGAACGCCGAAAGCCATACTGGGGATCGGAAAGAAGAGAATGAGATTCAGATGGTCTCAGAAGTGAGAGTAGTTAAGAAGGGTTTTCAAAGATCTTAGATAGAATACAGGTGAGAGCTATAGGGCGATAGTTAGAAGGATCAGAGCGGCTTTCTTTTTTCGGATTAGGGTTGGAATGTGCGTGCTTCCAACACTGAAGGAAAATGTTAGTATTGAGACATAGAGACTATAGTTGAACGAGGGGAGGGGCCAGTTTGGAAGCACAATCCCTCAAAACTCGGGGAGGGGATGCCATCCGGGCCACCGCCCTTCCTAACGTTCATAGATCTCGGGAGCCCTGCACCCGATCAAAATGTAATCACGAGGCAAAGACGGACACCTGAGAGGAGAAAGTGGAGGAGGAGGATGTCAGAATCATCCAGGGTTGAGTTAGTGGAAAAATAGGAGGCGAAGAGATTGACCTTTTTCAGTTAGAGAGTTAGCAACAGAGCCATCAGATGAATAAGAGGAAGGAAAGGCAGAAATTGTTAGATATGTTTTTGGCAAGAGCCAGAAAGATTTGTCAGTGGAAGAACCAAGGAGGTTAGCGCACTTCGTTTAATGAAAGCCCGCTTTGCTTCGTCGAAGAGTATCCCTTGCAACGATTTCTAGCTGAATGAAAATTAGCGAGAGTATAGGAGAACGAGAATTTTTCCACGCCCCGATAACCGCTGTCTCTAGCCTGAATGGGCCTAGAGAACAGGCACGATGCGAACCATGGATTAATGAGGAGAGAAAAAATTTATGAAGAAGGATGTACCTGCTCATTGGTTCCATCAAAACGATTACAGCTTCCCACTAATGGCAGAAGCCGAAAAGCCGTTCTCAGAGTCAAAGCAGCAATTCCAATTATAGTTAGCGTAGAAGCGTGCAAGGCCCCCCATCACCCCGATCAAAGTGGCCAGAAAAACGCGTAGGGCAAGGATGGAGCTGTTGGAGAGAAGTATTAAAGTTAAGAGAATAAAAAATTTTGTGGTCAGATTTACCAAATAGCGAGCGAAGGGGTAGTTTATTTATCAGAGACTAGTGGTGAAAACATAAGGTCAGTGGTGTTTCAAGAATTGGTTGCGACGATCCGGAATGTTTGTAGGTTTCTTAATTAGTTGCTCCAGATCGTTGAGAATGCTGAATGATTCGGCGTCCTCCCCACCTAAATCAGTATGAGAGGATCCCCAACCATTCAGTGTTGTGTACATTGGAAATCCCCTAAATAGAGGACCTCCGTATTTGGATGAGAATATATAACAGTTTCGTGAGCGGTAGTAAGATATTCAAAGAAAGAGGGAAATCTGTTTTCTGTAGGAGAGCAGTAAGCAGAAGCAAACAGAGATTAATTGTAGTAGAAGGAAGAAAGATTTCAGCCACAGAGCATCGAAGTTAGGCGATTCGAGATTCACGAGACGCGTTACAGGAAGTATTAATGTTTACATAGGCGCACACTTCACCCTTCAGACGAAATTTATGAAATAAGTTATACGTTAAATTAACATTAACGAGTTAAAGTGTGAATTCTTAGCCACCTG
>JABUQX010015755.1:0-10000 GCA_015478945.1 Trachelipus rathkii | reverse complement strand
ACATTTGTGCTTTTGTTTTTATTGTATTTCTTTACGGAATTCTTATGTACAATAAATTCCTGTAAAGAATACTCCCTTTCTTCACAAAGAAAATTTTACATATAAAATTTTCAAATTACTCGCGCTTTTACACGAATAGTATATTTTAAAAAACAAAAGCTGCTTAATTTCATAAAATATATACAAAATAAATACAAGAGAAGGATTAATAAATAGAAGAAACTTTTCTCCTTTCTTCTAAGACAAACGACTTACTCATTATAACGACTTCCATACTGGTTTTCAGGGATATTTTTTGACAATGACAAAAAGATAAAAACAAATAAAATACTTCAAATTGTATTCATTCGTGATCCATTAAAACAACTTACCATAGAAGTGCAAGCCATTAAAATAAAATACCCTGGATATCGTTACTCCATAAATGACAACTCATGGTGCGAACAAGATGGCTGGTTGTTAAAATCATTTAAAATTGGTGTGTTATGAGATGGATGGAACTTTTTATGAGATCTTAACATTTTAGGACTCTGTTCCCGGGGACCTTTGAAATGTTGATAAGGCACATAATTACTGTCGGAGATGTCTGATTCTGAATTCGATCTTCTAAAACTTTGTCGATTAGATCTATTATTTTGAACAGAGAAACCCTAAAAAGATGATTGAGAAGTACTATTTGAATTAAAACTTTGATCATTTTGACTTTCTTGAACACTTTGGTTAGGAAGATTAGGATTAGGTTGGATCCTTATTGGATCGTTAAAAGATGGTTGAGAATAATGTGAGCTATTATTTGACTTAATGGAAGGCTGATTTTTCATCATGTTTTGAGTATATTGGTGCGGATATATGAAATTTTCGAATTTATTTCTTTGAATATTGCTTTCTGATATTTGCTCTTTTTCACTTTCGTGAGGAATTTTAAAACTTTCATGTTTAGATTTATCATTTTTAAATGCGGAATATTGGTATTTTTGCGGAAGATTTTGATTCAAAACTGGCTCTGTAAAAACTTTGAAATTGTCACTATAGACTGCTATTTCACGACCAGTTTGTAAGCATTGTAATATAAAACGATTTCTACCCAGGATACCTACCACTCTGTAGGATCCTTTCCTACGTTTGAAGAGCTTACTCGATACTTTAGGAGGCTTTACATCTAAAATATATACACGACTACCTATTTTTATATCTCTATTTACAGCCTTACCATGCTGTCTATTTACAAACTTTTGTGTTTCTAATTCTAAGTTTTCTTTCGCAATTTCGCGAATGAGATTTGTTTTTATAGTCAAATGCTCTAATTCTTTGTGAGAGGGACAAAAATCTTTGTCTGGATTGACAAATGGAGTAACATAGTTGTCTATGTCATAAGGAAGTCTTTTGTTATACCCATGTAGGACGTAATGCGGACTGTCACCAATAGTCTCATTGTAAGTACTATTGATACATAATTGGACAAAGGGAATGTAAGAAGACCAATCATCTCCTTTTTCATTTACGAAATGACGAAGATAATTTTCTATTTGTAAGTTGGAGCGCTCACAATTTGCGTTGGCTATAGGAGACCTAACAGAAATTTCGACTTTATTTATTTTCCACAGTTTGCATAACTGCTTAAAGAACTCAGATACATATTCACCCGCACCATATGATAACAAACGTCTAGTTGTGGTATGCCGGACGATTACTCGGTGTAGCAAAGCATTAGCTATATGAACACCACTTCTTGAGGGAATGGGACAAATTTCTATGTACCTGGTTAAAGAATCTTTAAATATTAAAATATATTTTGCACCAGTTCTTTTGCAAGTAGGTAAAGGACCAATGATATCCGTATGTACACGGCTAAAAGGAGAATAAGCTAAGGGATAACTGAATATGGGAGCTCGTTTAGGAATATTGCCTTTTACTTTTAGACACGACGGACATTCTTTACAAAATTGGAAAACGAGTTTGGACATTTTTGGAAAAATATACCTTTCTTTTATCTTCTTTTCAGTTCGAATATGGCTCATATGCCCTGAACCTAAACTACAACTGCCTATGTTTAACACAGTATAGACTAGAGAATCGGGAATTTCAATCAAATATTTCATATCTTTCGTAACAAAATACAAAATATTTTTGATATAAGCATGAGGGAAGCTATAGGTTTTTCCAGTTTTCTTGATGAAATTTATGATAGGGGATAACCTAGGACATTTTTCTTGTTCTTTTGAGATGATCTCTGAGGTCAAATCAAACAACTTTTTATTAGAGATTGAAGATTCTACATTGGAAATATACCCTTCTGTGATAGGGGGAGGCGGATTTCGAGACAGATAATCGGGACATATGTTTTTCTTACCTTCTATATAGAGAATTTCGGGATCAAAAGAATTGACTTTTAGTGCCCATCTGGCTAACTTATGGGATAAATCTTTATTTTTAAAGATAGATACTAACGGTTGATGATCCGTGTATATTTTAATTTTATAACCAAAAACGATATTTCGGAATTTGGATAGAGCCCAGGTTATAGCTAAAGCTTCTCTGTCGATAGAACTGTAGTTCTTTTCTGCTTTGCTTAACATTCTGGAGGCGAAAGAAACGGGACGATCGTTTCCTTGGGAATCTTTTTGAGCCAAAACTGTTACCAAACCTACACCACTTGCATCTGTACAAATAATGAACTCTTTTGAAAAATCCGGAAACTGGAGGATTGGTTCAATAATAAGCTTTTGTTTGAGCGTCTCAAAAGCTTTTTGCTGCTCATTACACCATACAAACTTTGCATTTTTACGGAAAAGAGAAGTTATGGGTTGAGCAACGACACTGAATGAGGGAATTAATGAACGATAAAAGGATGTGAAACCAATGAATGCTCTGGCTGACGTGACATCGGTTGGGACAGGAAAAGATTTAAGCGCTTAGAGCTTGGTAGGATCTGCGGATATGCCTTCAGCGCTAATTAAGAAACCAAGATAAACTATAGATCGTTTGAAGAAGTTTGCTTTCTCCAATTTCACTTTTAACTTCGCTTTTTTCAAAGCTTCGAAAACCAGTTTTAGACTATGGTAATGGAACTCAATATCTTTGGAGAAGACAATGATATCGTCGAGATATATGAGGGCATGGATACCCAGAAGATGAGATAACGTGGTTTCCATTACGTGACAAAAAATATTTGGAGCTGTGCGTACTCCCATTAGCAAGACTTTGGGCTGAATATGGCCTCGGTGGGAAGAAAAAGCAAGATAAGGGTGGCTTTCAGGCGCGACTCCTATGTTATAGTACCCCGTGAGGAGGTCGAGAGAGGTATATACTTTGGAATTTCCCAGCTTGGAGAGCGTACTTTGGATGTTTGGGATAGGAAATTGGATGGGAATGATATATTTATTGAGCTTCCTGAAGTCCAACACAACACGCGGTTTTAAACTGTCTTTCTTGGGAATGATTAATAAAGGAGAAGAATGTGGAGAATCGGAAGGCTCTATGTAATCCTTCAGGATACAATCATTAATCCAATCATCGATGTCTTGTTGGAATTTGTGTGGCATCTGATAATTAGGAGTTTAGATGTACTTGGGAGCGTCGGGAGTTAATTCCAACTTGAAGTCACCTAGGGGACAAAGATCGACTTTGTCGTTCCCTAAAGCTATTACTTCTTTATTGGAGATTAAGAAATCAAGGATTTGATTCATCTGAGATGCATCTTGTAGAACGACAAGATCAGCTTCTTTCTTGGATTTGGACAGGAGGATTTCTTTATAAACTGCACGCAATTCTTCGTCTGAAAGACTTTCGGAGGATTCTACTTTATGTACATTTGAAGATATGCTTCGGAAAGCAAGAGAATTTGCCTTGGAAATTACTACATTTTTGTCAAGAGTAATTGCGGACGGACTGAAATTGATACATTTTATGAGGATCGTGCCTTTGTTTACAGCACTTGAAACATTTGCAAAAACGAGATTGTATATGGAATTCTTTTCAGAAACAAGATAAATATTATCTGGGGGTGCCGTACCGGCCTGCGATTTCACATTTACAGAGAGAATAGAGCTTGAAAAAGCTTCGAATTTTACCGTATCTGGCAAAGACAACTCGTAAATCTCATCATCAAAAATGGAGATTTCATGTATGAAAGATTCACTATCGAAATTTACACTGTGCATTTGGGAATAGGAATTGACAGATTTAACCTTGGAATCATCGATTTCCGAAGAAGATTTATCGTTTGACATGGAATTGAAACTTGGTTTGAGATCGCTTATTAAAGGATCATATACATGAAGAGGAATTTTAACGAAACCTTTTTCGTCTTCCATAGATAAACATTCGTTTCTTAGATCAATAACGATCGGGAGATAAGAAAGAACGTCGGTTCCTAACAACATTGAACCACTAAATGTACATTGAATATTTACAACAATTAAAAAGATATTAATCAACTGATTATTTAACAGCATTTGGAGTTTGACCCTCCCTAGATTAGGAATGATGTTTCCCGAAATTGATTTTAGCACAATGTTTGTCTCCTTTAATTCAAGGGGATATATTTTACGTAACCTATCAAACACTTCGTAGCGCAAGAGGGAAACTGAGGACCCTGTATCTAGATACGAAGTAATTTCATGTATGAATTGGAACTCAACTGTCAATTTTACCTTCAGGAAGTAACTTTTACCGATTATTGGATTTTCTTCTACCTTACATATACTCGTAAGATTTGGATTATTTTTGTAATTATTTACTATATGGGCCTCGATTGGGCACATTACGATGTCTGGAGGCTTAGGACTCGTAACCCTAGCTAAAAATTTGAGCTACGGAAAGAAGCAGATTGTGACGGATTGGAGCGAAAATGTGCCGGATTTGAACGGAAATTTGACGGATTACGGAAGTTTGGAGTGCGTTTTCTTGGTGCGATGTGCGAAGATTGCGGATTATAGAAGTGAAAACCATCTTCACCTGACCCATATTTGACATTTTTATTATAATAATTAGAGTTTGGAATATATTTCGGATTTAAAAGACATACCTGAGACTCGATATTTCCTTCGTAATATTGAAAAGAATGAGGGGACGAATTCCTACTATTTCTGTTTTCGGAATTTGACTGAGCGTTTCTACTCTGATTATATGGCATATTCTGCACTTTATTAAAAGAATTGGGACCCTTGGAATATGAATTTGTCAAATGTCTTCTTTGACTGTTTTGGCTTCTCTGAAAACCCTGATTTGGACCCTTTGAAAATGACGAATTTGGACGAGAATTGGATTGATTTTGAGAGTATCTCTCTTGATCGAACTGTGTTATAACTTTAGTTCGGCTCATACCTTGGGGAGAAAAAGGGTTCCACGTTGTATTCATACAATTTCTTTGAGAACCTCGTGGGTGTGAAGCATAACATAATGAGCAGTAGGGTCTGAACACACATGAAGAAGTTCCGTGTCCGTGCCTTTCACAGTTGGTCCAATACAGACTGCTTCGCACATTTGGATATTTGTGAGTGGGAAATTGCGACTTTGGAGATTGATAATAAGAATATTGAGGCTTACTTTTAGCTGTGTGAGCCTGGTGAAAAGATTGATGCACTGTATTCTTTTCGGACTGCGTCGAATACACTGGAATAGAATGAGAAGACATTGGCATTTTATTGGAAGAAGAAGCGATTTTTCCGCTATTTAAAACATGGCTTTTCTTAAGATATGTTTGGATTTGTTTGGGGATGGAGTTTGAGATACTGAATTCTTCATTAATTACTTTCTAGAATTGTGGCTTGGCGTTTGCATACAGGGAAGAGAAAAGGAGAAGTCTGCGCTGCTCGGCAGAAAAATCGACACCATGAAGCAATGAAGATGAGTCGAGAAAGGTCTGAAGTGCCAGTTGAGACTCCGTTAAATATTCTGGAATTAAATGATTTGTACTCCACTTTACATTTATGAACTCTTGGAATGCTTCGAAAGAGCTTTTTGATGTGAGCGGATTTAAGCAGAGAGAGAGATCAGTTTTAAATTGTTCCCAGGAATTCGCTTTAAGGAGTTCTGGTGTGGACTGAATGAGATAAGATACGTTTCCTTCCTTCATGTTTATGAAACGCGTATAAGCTCTGAGCTTCTCTACTTCGATGATGAAGGTATAACCTCAGAAGTAAAGTTCAACGACAGCTATCCAAATGCTATTTTTGGGGCCTTTCCAGCAATTATCTACTTACCCCACCAATATCGGAATATTAGGACACGTATGCGTCAACCTATCGATATTTAACGTAGGTCTAGACATGATTTCGTAAGTATTTATTACAGTGGAAGGATGAGAAATTTGTGAAGAACTTCCGGATAACAAATTTTTCTCTTCAGGAGGATTGGAAACGATTGGATTTTCAGCGGAAATTACTTCAGTCTCTTCTGTATCAGAGAGCATTTATAATTTTTATTTTTAATGAGAAAAATTTTATGCATAAAAAAAAAATACATAAAAAAATATACTATATTAGATTAATATCATATATTTTAAGACTTACTCCATCAATAGCATTTTCTGGACAAGTGTTTTCCTGGATTATGACGAATAGAGTTTGAAGTAAAAATGGAGGTCGTTTGCCTCAATAATAAATATTATATTAAGAGCATATAAAAAAGAAATAATATATTAAATAGAATCAATGCATATTAAGAAAATAATTAATAAATCATTATTTAGTATATTACGATTTCCCTGTTAATTTTACACCTCCTTGCTGAGGGAAGAATTTCTTTTTGAGTTTTCGTTTTGCCTGAAATCGTTATTTTGATTCCGTCGTTCTTCTTGCATGAGAGAAGGTGAAAACTTTCTAAGATTTTTCTTACTGCGATTAACATAAAACCGAATAAATAGGTTAGATTCACTAAAATAAATTAAATAATTCACCATGGAAGCTGAATATATTATAAATGGAAAAGGGAAAATTATATATATATATATACTATATATATATATATATATATATATATATTACAATATATATATATATATATATATATATAATATATATATATATAATATATATTATATATAATATATATTATATATTATATATATATATAGTATATATAATAATATATATATATATATATATGAGGTTGCCCCCGTACTATGATTTAGATAATGGATATAAAAAACAGTGATTGATGTATACGAGCATTCACACACACTCCTACTTCAGATAACAGATACGCCTCATCAGTGGGCTTTTGAGAGGTTTGGGTTTGGAATAGTTTGAAACACTATTTTGTGTTCATTCACACTCACTTATTTACCACAAACATAAATAGTCAGAGACAATGAATGAGGAAGATTTTCTATGCAATATATTTTTTATATTGCAGAATTGTTCACTGTTTCTAGTATAGTATGCTGCGAACAATAGATAAGAGAGAGAGACATTCACGAACTTCAGAATCATTTACGCACGCTTGCTTCTGGAAAAAGTTTTCTTTTTATTACCACACAGGCGGCTATCCTCATCATCTACCTTTCCTCCCGTGGTTACATGCAACTTTTATATATATATAAATATATATATATATATATATATATATATATATATATATTGTATATATTTTATTATATATATTTATATATATACAAATATAAAACTTATATATATATATATATAATATATATATATATATATATATATATAATATATATATATATATATATATATATATAATATAATATATATATATATATTGTATTTTTATTCTATATATCTATATATATATATATATATCATAATAGAAATGCATTAAAGAAAAAAAAAACAATAATTTGAATAGTTATTGAATATGAGACAATATACACAATTAAAAGAATGGATTTTCATATAATAAAGCGTATTAAAAAAATACTTTTGTTTTCTATTTTATGACAAATGTTGCATGTCTTGAAAGTCCGAAGCGGATATTTCTGGATTTTGACAAAAGGAACCCCGTTATAGAAACCCCATACAATACAACCCCATTATAAAGAACAATTTTACTTTTTTCTTAAAAATCTTTTTATATGGGCAAAAAAAATGACACATGAATATTTTGACAGAATTCTACACGCTATTAGATATTACATATAGAAATATATATTTAAATTACATAAATATATTTATTTGAGATAATATTTCTTTTAATATAGAAAAATATTAAAACAAATTAGAAAATTAGGAAAATTGATATATTACTTCAACAAGTACGTGTGAGGCTATATATTAAATTATAATGACGTCACTTTTTGACTTCGTACCGCTTCCAATCAGAAACCAGTATTATTTTAGTGTATATACTAGCTTCTACTACAGTATATCTGAACCCAGATAAACAATGCATAAAATATTGAAAAAATATTAACAGAAAAAAATTTTTTTATTTTACCTCACAACTTGGACACGATACTTTTTTTTACCCAAATAATAAAATATCTCTTGTAGAATACACGATTGCATAGAATCCACTTTTCCAGGAGTGATTTGAATGCTTGAAGGGGTGAATCCGATGCAGGGATGATTGCTTGAAGTTTTTCAATGGAGGAGAAGATGATGATAAGTTTTTCAATGAAGGAATCCTTAATATATAAATTATGATAATCAATACGGTCGACGAAGAATAAATAAAAGAAGAATAAATCAGTTTCTGTCACTGATAACCATTTGTTTTTACAGATCTAGTCCTGTCACGGTCGCCATTTCTTTAAACCTGTTTTGTTTTCCTTACAGGGTTTGGTTTGTTTTTACACCGTGGTAAGAAACCCAAATTGGATGACATCGAAGATCGCCTTTTGAAGATGCAGGAATTGAAGATCTATAGACACAATAACTTTTGCAGATTTGTTAAGGATATGGAAGAATGTAGAAGGTTAAAATGATACCAGGAATCAGTTTTAACACTTTACTCTTATACCTGGATTCCAATAAATAATAATAATATTTGATATTTTCCTCTCTTATCTTTAGTAAATAATATTTGAATAATAAATGTTTCGTCAATAATACATACTTTAATAGACAAATGTTTCTTAAAATAATAATCTTACAAAGTTCAGGAATCTTCTTAAGAACTAGGATTGTAGAATAAATATATTACATACATAGAATGTGAGATTGAGAACTTGATTTGATTTCGCTGACATGCAACCGAGTTAAGTTTTTATCTGGGTCGGAAGAGAGAGAGAGAGAGAGAGAGAGAGAGAGAGAGAGAGAGAGAGAGAGAGAGAGAGAGAGAGAGAGAGAGAGAGAGAGAGAGAGAGAGAGAGAGAGAGAGAGAATAATTACAATAAATGAAATACTTGAGTTCCTGAGATTGATTCTCTTTACAAAATACAACGTCGAATATAGAATATAGTTCAGCATATAAAATAATTCTTCTTAAAGAGTTCATAACACAGATTAAATATGCGTAAGAATCACTATTCCTAACACAAGTTTCTTTGTTTCACAGTTTATATAATTGTATAAATTAGAACAAACTCACGTTTCTTTGTGAGGGATGCGATATGGATCAGAGGAATAAATCGTTAGTCACTTGTTGATTAAGATGGGGCACTGTTTTTCAATTGCATTAATTGTTATATATTAGTGCGGAAGAATAATTGAATATATTATAATACACTTGCTTAGTATTAAAGATATATGTTACACAACATAGAGGGATTTTTACTCACTCGACGGAACTACTTACTCACTCGACTCGCTCCTTTGAGCACACTTGACCAACTCACCACTCTGAGCTCACTCGGAAGACTCTATACAAAAATCATTTTCTTCTCAGTTGCAACCTGCATATTTGAAACGCGTTTATATTTACACTTAACTGTAGACTCTTATGAAAAGATTATTTACATATTTTGATTACATTACTTAATAAAAACATTTGTTGCTTTTCGTTTTTATTATATTTATCTTTACGGAATTCTTATGCACAGTAAAAAACCTGTAAATATTATATATATATATATATATATAAATATATCTCTCTCTTT
>JABUQX010015754.1:5000-12500 GCA_015478945.1 Trachelipus rathkii | reverse complement strand
TAAAATTGATAAAAAAAGTTTTGGTCTTTAAACTCTTCATCCCAGTTAGTTGTACTAAGCATGCCTCGAAATTTGGTAAAATCGCCAATTTCGGAAAAAATCTAGATCTGTTTCCTTATTTAACTATGCCAATTTGGGAACCCCACAAGATATTACATTCATATTCAAATCTAATTAGTATTGATTGGTCACTTAAGTCCAAAATTTCTCCTCCAACTCTAACCTTCATCCACCATACTTTTATCGTTAGTTAATATTAAGTCTGATAGTGCATCGTATCTTGTGGGTTCCTGGACCATCTGGGTCAAAAAAGTTATCTAGTATACAATTTATGAATTCAGGAACTAATGGTCCATATTAGACAAGATCCATAGAATGCCCGGGAAAATAAAATCACCCATTATGACTATACCTTTTTCTTTAATGTGGCATGCTGTCTCTATTTCTTTCACAATTCCGCGTCTACATTCTTGACTCTGGCCAGGAGGTCTATAAAACGCCCCTATTTTATATGATTTATTGTATATAAGAGATATCTACCACACCGAATTTTTCAAATATCATGATTAGTTTTAAAGTCAGTGATTAATACAGATTGAATATTGCTTTTAACATGAAGCGCCCACACCACCACCCTTCTTTCCTCTACGCTGGTATAAATAAAGTGAATATCGTCTATTTCATGATTCTGAAAAGGAGGTCTCCATATCAGATTCTTCATTAACCCATGCTCAAGTTACTGCAAATAATGTCTAGATTGCTCATATTGGTATAAACTAATCACTCATCTTTTTATTTCTAAGGCTATGAGCAATTTGTGTAAAAAACATTTGATACTCAAATGCTGTTTATTTTTATTATTCATCATCTTATTGAACCCTGTAACAACAACTAGCTTTATTATATCTCTGCCCACTTTATAGTTACTATGCTATTATGATCTAGATTTTAGCCACACCCCCAACTTACCTAGTTTTTTGCTAAACAAGTCTCCACACTGGTACTGAAAACCCAACACCTTTCCGACTCAAGTGAACTCCATCTGCCTGCAAAAAGATCTTTATCCAGAAATTCTCTCCACAAATCAAAAAACCTAATATTTTCTGAAAGACAATTTCCTAACCCTTTCATTTAACCTAAAGCCCTACTCCCCAATTCCTGACTGCACCTAACCTAGGTAAAATCCCGGAAATCATGGCACCTTCTTTCACTAGCTTTCATCTTCTGAATCAATCTCCTTTAATCTGCTATTAATTCTTCTGGCCTTCTATGTCCTATATCATCTGTGTACCAATGCACAATCACAATCTGAATTCAACATTTGTAGAATCAATCTCTCTATCTATCCTATCCACGATATCACTCACTCTGGCACCTGGATAACATACTCTCAATCGTTTCTTTTTATTCTTTTGAAAAGTCCTATCTAGGTATTGTGTCATAGAGTCTCCAATTAGCAATGTTACAGTCTTCCCTTTAGAAAACTCAACATTACCATTGGCACTCTCTTCTCTCCCCATCTGGAAGACAGTTGAACCTGTTACTGCAGGTCACAGGCTTACTGACTTTCGAGATTCCTCATCTTTTAAATTATAATTTTCTAATTCCTCAACATCTATATCATCTGGCAGACCTATTATTAACCTACTTTATCCTTTCCTCTCATCTTCTGCCTAGGCTGAATCACTATCCGTCTACCGCTAGGTCCCGGTTCCCTCCTCGCCTCGACATCGCCTACTAACCTTTTCCTAACACTGGCCTCCTTTCTCATCTCAAAACTTCTTCTTTCAAACTCAAGAATAAAAAGTCTTCACGGTTTATTTTCCTATCTCTGCCATGTAAAATGAATTATGGAATATCAAATCGATCCAAAAAGCGTAGAAATTCCAAATGATTTGCAAAGTTTTTAAAGAGTTTTGTATTTTCAACTCTTTTACGTCAATGTTTTTCCTATTTCCTCTTTTCTTTTTTCGCTAAGAAAGATTGATTATAAAAAGAAAGGAAAAAATTATTCCACGAGAAATTGAGTTCTTTAAATGAGAGTTGGAAAATAATTTTTGTTAAAAAATAAGGTTAATGAAAATCCCAGCCATTAAGACAAAAAGCATTTGAAATTCACGTTAAAATAACCAAATTATATATATATATATATTTATATATATATATATATATATATATATATATATATATATATATATATATATAATATATATATAAATATACATATATTATATATATATATTAATTATAATAAAGGGGAATACTGCTACCAAAACCCCAGTCATGAATATTTAATGATAGGACAATCACATCCTCAATTTTATACAGACGTTTCTGATTACATTAATTCATCTTCAGTGAACTAAAATTTAAGACAAAGTTTAAAGCTAAACAATAGGTGATTGATTATACATAATATACCAAAACGAAAAGCAAAGAATAAAAAAAAAAAAATATAAAAAAATATAACAAAAAATAAAATAAAATAATAAATAAAATTAAAAATAGCGACAAAAATGTAAACTATATACGACTATAGTAAATAATGAGACACGCAAAGAAGGAACAAGTTAAAAGGCAAAATAGTAAATGGCAAGTGACAAACAGGAGGGAATGAGTTACAAACAAAATAATTCGATATTGAATACACCAAAAAATTAAAAAATCTATAAAATAAAAATGAAAAATGAAAAATAAAGATGAAAAAACATAAATACAAAAGAGCACAAAAAATACTAATACTAATAATATTAAGAGGACTCACCGACACTTCCACACACCCCACACCCATACACCCACACACCCACACACACCCACACATACACTCACACATACACGAGAAGAAACAAGATATACGTGATGAACACAGAAATTTGAACTTAGGTAATTAATTGGGTGGGTGGTTGGTTGTTACAGATTTGATATACATATAATTTAGATTGTGTGAAGTTGAGTAGAGCTTGAAGTGATATTAAGGGATGGACGGAAACTGTATATGAACAAAGATTCGATGATACGGCCCTCTTTTATGGACTTAAAGGGTTTCAAAACTGAGAAGTTATCGTCTAGGATGGGGTGATCATGCTGGAATGCATGATCCCGGATAGCGGATGTTTCCGGGTTGGTGTATGGGAAACCTGTTCTGAATGGCACACCTTATGCTCGAGGAAATCTGATCAATAACTAAGGAAGTTTCCCCAGTATGTAGCAGGTGTGACAGTCTGCACACTGATATTTATAGATGATCATAGGGATCGAAGCAATTTGGGAATACGTTACCTAAGGTGAAAAAACGTGCGATACTGAAGGGGTTAGATGAAATAGGTCTGAATTCTATATGTTGGTACGCTGAATTATAGGATTTCCTGTAAGAAATGAAACTATCGAAACATGAATACCAATGGCTTCCTCACTTCGACATACCGTAAACCTTCCTCCACTATCCTTGGTGCAAACCTTTTCAGTTTCATTCCCCTACGTTTCAAACTTAATAGTATTTTACGTCTAATTGACCGGGCCTACAAGATATGCTCAAATTGGACCTCTTCCACTCAGAAATCTGTTTTCTGCGAAGTTTTTTTGTTGGTAATTTATTTCCTCTCCATATGTTTGACAGAATTCTCACCTCTTACTTGGATGACATCTTTGGGCCCTAAGACCCTCACCCCCTCGGTCCCTAAACTTACCATTTATCTCAAACTTCCATTTCTAGGCCCTAAAACTACAGACCTTACCAAATCTCTTAGGGAAATCCTTAATTCAGCCTACCCACATATAGAATACAGACTTATTTCGTCCAACCCCTTCAGTGTGGGCTCGTTTTTTCACCTTAAGGAACGTATTCCCAAATTGCTTCGATCCCTGATCATCTATAAATACCAGTGTGCAGACTGTCACGCCTGCTACATAGAGGAAACTTCCCTTCAATTATTGATCAGAATCTCGAAGCATAAGGGTGTCTCATTTAGAACAGGTCTGCCATACACCAACCCGGAAACATCCGCAATCCGGGATCATGCGTTCCAGCATGATCACCCCATCCTAGACTGTAACTTCTCAGTTTTGAAACCCTTTAAGTCCATAAAAGAGGGCCGTATCATCGAATCTTTGTTCATACACAATCTTCGTCCATCTCTTAATATCACTTCAAGCTCTACTCAACTTCACACAATCTAAATTATATGTATATCAAATCTGTAACAACCAACCACCCACCCAATCAGTTACCTAAGTTCAAATTTCTGTGTTCATCCCATATATCTTGCTTCTTCTAGTGTGTGTGTGTGTGTGTGTGTGTGTGTGTGTGTGTGTGTGTGTGTGTGTGTGTGTGTTGTGTGTGTGTGTAATGTTGTGTGTGTGGTGTGTGTGTGTGTGTGTGTGTGTGTTTGTGTGTTTGTGTGTGTTTGTTTGTTGAAGTGTCGGTGGGTCCTCTTAACATTTTATTAGTATTTATTGTGCTTTTTTGTATTTATGTTTTTGTGATCTCTATTTTCATTTTCATTTTTCATTTTCATTTTAAAGATTTTTCATTTTTTTTATGTCTTCAAATATCGGATTATTTTGTTGTAACTTTATTTCTCCTGCCTATTATTTACCATTTATATTTGCCTTTTAACTTGTCGCCTCTTTGCGTGTATCATCACTTTACTATAGTAGTATATAGATTTACTATAGTATAATTGTATATAGTTTACGTTTACTTTTTGTCACTATTTTTTAATTTTTTTATTATTTATATTCTTTTATTTTTTATATATTTTTTATTTTATTCTTGTTTTTAGGCACCTTTTATAGCGGACCTATTACCTGAAATAATATATCCAACAGCATGTGATAGTACGCGTCACTTACGAGGGACGAGTGTGTTAGAATATTTATTAGCAAGAGGAAGAGAGTTTTACTAAACAAGAGCCTATACGTTTATTCGCCCACAAATCACAGATTCGATTTTCAAGAAATCAGACATATTTCTATATATATATATATATATAATATATATATACGTTATATACAAAGATATCAACATATTTTTATATATATATATATATATATATATATATATATATATATATATATATATTTATATATACAGTATCCCAGAATGAAACGGCACCACACCACATACGGGTACATTGATGAAAAATAGGAGGATATTGCTCTATACATACATACATACATGCTCATTAACGTTTTGTTAAGGAGATACAGTTCACACCAGTCAACTATATAAGTGAAATTTTGACACCAGAGAACACTAGCAGCAAATGGACTCCATGCATACTATTTGCAATGTGTACTGCGCTTACTGTCCATCGACATAGGACGTCAACACTGCTTCTGTTGAATAGTTCATCGGGTAGTGTAATACGAACAGATGTTTCCCAAAGTCAGTGGTGTGGAAGGACGGAACCATCTTCAGTAGACATGTTACTCACAACCAGAGGAACAGTCAGTCACTTATATTCGCAGGAGAATCCTCATGCAAACAGGAAGCACCATTGTCGGTATAAAATTCAATGTAATAATATGTGGCTAAGAATTATGGGTCACAATCTCCTCGGCCCCTATTTTCAAGCTGACCGCCTGAACGGCCAGAACTACCTTCAATTCCCCCAGAATGGCATCGGAGTGCTCCTTGAGGATGTACCTGTGTTAAGTCTACGCCACATGGGGTTTCAGTTGGATGGCTGACCAGATCACTTTGCCAGAAAAACACTCACCTGGCATAATACTAACTACCCATTACGATGAGTAGGTCGGGGAGCAACTGTTGCCTGGCTTCCACGTTCGCCGGACCCCACACAGTTGAACTTCTTTACCTGGGCCGGAATCAAAGGTGTTGTATATACGTCACCCCAATCAATGATGTTCGGAAACTGCAGGAAAGCATCAGGCAACCGTTTGCAGACATAACAACAGATGAATGCCGATCGGCGACAATGTCCGTTTTACGGAGGTGCCGTGCATACATCAGGGCTGGGGGGGGGGTGCGCACTTTGGACACCTATTGTAACATGTATCTGTTGTATTATAATGTTCTGAATAAAGATATGTAATTACGTTGTTTATGGGGAATCCTGTGTTGCATACCGTATTCCCACCCTCAAGTTGGCTTCATCGCTAATAACTCCGTAACGAAGCTTTACCCAGCTTGCATGTATAGAGTATTATGCTTCTATTTTCCATCAATATATCCGTATATGAAGTGACTCCATTTCATTCTGGGACACCCTGAATATACACGTAAAACGTTTTTAATTCGATTAATGAAATCTTTTTCGATTCCTTTCAACACTTTCCCTCAAATAATTTGTCACTTAAAACCAATAGTAAGAGTAAATTTGTTACGTGTGTGCGTCTGTGTGTATATGAATGGATTTTCGATCATAAAGAGAAGAGAAAAAATTAATCATATAAAGTTACCAAAAAAGAACCAAATAAATTTATTGAAAAACTAGAATGCCTTTCCTTTTCTTCTCTCTTTTTTTTCAATTTTCGGCAGAATTTCAAAAATCGTGGGAAAAAAAAGGAAAAAATAAAAGATTTGTTGCTTTCCTTTTTCCAATTTTTTTTTTGTTTATTTTTCATTTTTTTGAGATTTTTTTTTTTATTATTTTTTAAGAGATTTTAAGCTCAAAAATAAAAGAAAATCAATTTTTTTTATTTAAATTAAATTGGGATAATATTTGCATCTTATTTTATTTTTGAAAATACTAAAGATGAAGACAGATTTCTACTTTTTATCACCTTTTCTGTCATTCTCTCTCATTTCTCTCTCACTTTCTTTCTTTTTATGTATGTATGTATGTATGTATGTATGTATGTATGTATGTATGTATGTATGTATGTATGTATGTATGTATGTGTATGTATGTATGTATGTGTATGTATGAGAATAAAGTCAAGGCTCCATAAAATATAAACAAAGGAGGATTAAAAAAGAGAAAGTCTTAAGTCATTGAGAGGCGTAATGCAATATCTCACCATCATCTGCTTTATCCTCATCTTCAAGCAATTGCTGAGCTTTCTCTACCTCTGTTATCCATATCTCCTTCCTCTCATCTCTTTCTCTCTCTTGAAACCCTAGGAAA
This sequence comes from Trachelipus rathkii, assembly GCA_015478945.1. Classification (NCBI taxonomy): domain Eukaryota; kingdom Metazoa; phylum Arthropoda; class Malacostraca; order Isopoda; family Trachelipodidae; genus Trachelipus; species Trachelipus rathkii. Next base: position 5,409 of record JABUQX010015754.1, on the reverse strand, counting down.
CTAGTACTTTCTCTTATACCTCTAACAATTTTATCCAGAGTCATTCAATAAATTAAATCTTAACAAATATTGACAAACAAAAACAAACATCGAACAGTTCATCAAAATCAAAAATAGTAATAAAAATAGTAATAATAATAATAATAATAATAATAATAATAATAATAATAATATAATAATAATAATAATAATAATAATAATAATAATAATAATAATAATAATAATAAAAATAATAACTGCATGATTAAAGGTCTGGTTTGAAAAGGGTTTTAAGAAAATTATTTGTTATAAGGTCTATGTTGCAAAAACCTTCTGAGATATTGAAATTGTTATGATTTTTGATGAGAAAGGATTCTATTAATCGATTTTCGGTTCGGAGGGATGATGCAAAGAGAAATCTAGAGCTGTT
>JABUQX010015753.1:25000-45020 GCA_015478945.1 Trachelipus rathkii | reverse complement strand
GTTGAAAATTACCGTGGGCAAAAAAGACCCATGAAGACCAAAGGGTTGGTTGAAAAATTACCGTGGCAAAAATGACCCATGGAAGACCAAAGGTAGCCAAAAATTACCGTGGGCCAAAATTGACCCCATGGAAGACCAAAGGGTAGCCTAAAATTTCCGTGGGCCAAAAATTGACCCATGAAGACCAAAGGGTTGGTCGAATATCATGGTCAAACAAGGTAACGACATCAAAAAGGGCTAAGCCCCGAAAGGAAGATCAAAAATTACCGTGGGCAAAAATGGCCCACGGTGTCGAAAAATTAGGGGACGTAAAATAGGGGTAATACGTACAACGGTTGCTGACGCAACCGTTTGGCGCACCCTTTCTTCGAAAGGGTGCTAAAAGATTAGGGTCGGCCAAAATTGACCCATGGATACCCAAAGGTTTGGTCGAAAAAAAATTAGGGTGGGACACGTATACAACGGTTGCTGACGCACCGTTTGGCGCAACCCTTCTCCGAAGGGTTGCTCAAAAAATTAGGGTTGCGAAAAAATTAGGGTTGCCAAAAAATTAGGGTTCTCAAAAAATTAGGGCTGCCAAAAAATTAGGGTTCCCAAAAAAAATTTAGGGTTCGTCAAAAAATTAGGGTTGCCAGAAAATACCGTGGGCCAAAATGGCCCATGGAAGACGGAAGGGTTGGCCGAAAAAAAGGTAAGGCCCAAAAAGGCCAAGGCCCAAAAAGGTCAAGGTCAGCGTAAAAATTTTGGGCTCAAAAAAGGTCAAAGCCCAAAAAGGTTAAAGGTCAAAAAAGGTCAGGGTATGTCGGGTCAGGAGTGGGTTTTTTCGTTGGGTCGGGTTTTTCGATGGGTGGGTTTTTCTTGGTGGGGTGGGTTTTTTGTTTCACAACTACTACCCCTCCTACTACTACTACTACGGTTACTAATAATAATAATAATAATAATAATAATAAGTATAATAATAATAATAATAATAATAATAATATAATAATAATGAATAATAATAATTAATATAAGTTTTACTTTAACTTCTAATTCTCTAAATATTTTTTTCTGATTTTCATTTAATTTTCTTAATACTAGTCTAGAAAATAGTTTACAAAGAAAATAAGAAGCATATTTAAATTTATTAGTTTCTGACCGGTTTCGTCCGTAAAACTTCGGACATCTTCAGAGTTTCCATTCTAACATTTGAATGAATTATAATACAAAGATTTACAAAATAAAATACAAATTAGATTTTAAATTTTTTGCATTTCATATTTATATTTAATTTAAGCATACATTACATAAACCTTTACGTTAATGTCTGGTTTCAAATGTCTTATATAGTAAGCTTCAGCTATTTTTAGTTTTTGAGCCTCACATGAGGAGTGTAAAATTTTAAAAGACTTTGATGTATCAGGTCAGGTACAGTTGTCTTGTTATGCTCAGTGAATAAATGTTCATATATTTTACTGGGTTTAAAGTGGGGCTGGTATGCCCTATCTGTTAATCTATTAGTCGTGTAACCAATATACGTCGACGTACAGTCAGACCCGGGACATGCGAATTGTACACGACATGGTGTTTAACTGAAAGGGTATCCTTATTAGAGAAGGAAGAAAGTTTTCTTGTTGTGTGGTATAGTTTAACTGTGATTTTGTTTGTTGCTTGAGAGTTAATGTGGAGTTGTTAATAATGCGCGTAGGCAGTTTTTCCTCTTATCAAAGTCTTTTTGGCATTTGAAGTTTTAAAATAAAATTTAATAGGCTTTCAGAGAGATATTTTTCGTATTGTCCTGTTTTTTATAGAGTTTGTTGATCGTTTGTTTATTATTTTCTTCGTTAAATTTAAAGGGTGGTTACAGTTGATCAGGTTCTGTTTAATTCTTTGAACTTCAACATCAAATGATTCCCAATCCGAGCACAGTTTATAAGCTTAATTACAACTCCTACTCCCCAAAAGTATATAAGAACTCAATTGTTAGAATACTCATATATAGGGCTTATAAATTGTGCTCGGATGGGAACATTGATGTTGAAGTTCAAGAATTAAACAGAACCTGATCAACTGTAACCACCTTTTAAATTTAACGGAGAAAAAAAATAAACAAAACCATTAACAAACTCGAGAAATAAAAACAGGTAAAAAACAGGACAATACCAAAAATAACTCTGGAAGCATTAATTTTTATTTTAAAATGTCAATCGCAAAAGACTTTGATAAAGAGGAAAAAAATGCCTACGCGGCATTATTAACACTCATATTAAATCTACAAGCAACACAAAAATCACAGTTAAACTATACCACAAAACAAGAAAACTTTCTTCCTGCTTCTCTAGTAAGGACACCCTTTCAGCTAATCATGTTTTGCACTAATTTGCATGCCCTGGGTCTGAGTGTACACCAATGTATATTGGTTACACAAATAATAGATTAACAGGGCATACCAGCATTGCTATAAACCCAGAAAAATATATGAACATATATTCACTGAACATAACAAAACAGCTATACCTGATATCTCACAGTCATTTTTAGTTTTTGAGCTTCGCATGCGAAGCTCAAAAACTAAAAATAGCTGAGGCTTACTACATTAAACATTTAAAACCAGACATTAACATAAGTTTAACGTATTGTCACTTAAATTAATATAATATGAAATTGCAAAAAATTTTAAAATCTAATTTTGTAATTTTTATTTTGTAAATCTTGTATCTATAATTCATTCAAAATGTTAGAATCGAGAACTCTGAAATGCTCCGAAGTTTACGGACGAAACCGGTCAGAAGAAACTAATAAAAAATTTAAATATGCCTCTTATTTTCTTTGTAAAAAACTATTTTCTTAGAACTTAGATTAAGAAAATTAACGAGTGAAAATCAGAAAAGAATTTAAGAATTTAGAAGTTTAAAAGTTAAACTTATATTAAAACAAAAGCTACATTAGAATTTCTAAATAAAATAATAATAATAATAATAATAATAATAATAATAATAATAATTAATATATAATAAATAATAATAATAAGAATAGTAATAATAATAATAATAATAATAATAATATTAATAATAATAATAATAAAAATAATAATAATAATAATAATAATAATAATAATTAATAATAATAATAATAATAATAATAATAATAATATAATAATAATAATAATAATAATAATAATAATAATAATAATAATAATAATAATAATAATAATAATTAATTAATAATAATAATAATAATAATATAATAATAAATAATAATTAATAATAATAATAATAAATAATAATAATAATAATATAATAATAATAATAATTATTATTATTATTATATTACTAATTATTATTCCATTATTATTATTATTATTATTGATTATATTATTATTATTATGTATAATTATAATTATAATTATTATATTATTATTATTATTATTATTATTATTATATTATTATTATTTATTATTATTATTATTATATTATTATTATTATTATTATTACTTATTATTATTATTATAATTATTATTATAATTATAATGTATAATTATAATTATTAATTATAATTATAATTATAATTATTTATAATTATAATTTATAATTATGAATATATAATTATAATTATAATTATAATTATAATTATAATTATAATTATAAATTTATAATTATAATTATAATTTAAATTATTATCTATAATTTATAATTATAATTATAATCTATAATGTATGAAATTATAATAAGTCATATTATAATTAGTAATTATTATTATTATTATTATTATTATTATTATTATTATTATTATTATATTACTTATTATATTATTATTATTATTATTATTATTATATTATTATTAATTATTATTATTAATTATTATTATATTATCAAATTATTATTATTATTATTATTATTATTATTTATTATTATTATTATTAATTATTGATTATTATTATATATTATATTGTTTATTTATTATTTATATTATTATTATATTATTTATTATTATGTATTATATTATTATTATTATTATTATTATTATTCATTATTATTATTACTGTTCTTGCTCACTGAGATGTTAGGAATACCTTAACCGTAGTTTTCTAAACCTTCCCTCAGGGTAGGCTTTTAAATTTGAATTAAGTTAATATAAACTTGCAGTTATATAAACCATCTTTGAAAATTATATTAAAATTAATATTATTATTTTTTTTAAATACCATGTGATATATAAGGTTTAACAAGAAGTGATAATGATGAAAAATGTATATTCGTTATTATGTTTATAAGTAGAAAATTTGAAATGATGATATAATATAATATCAAATTAATAATAATAGTGTAATAATATAATATAAATAATATAATAATATAATATATAATTATAATATTAATATAATATAATAATAATACTAATATAATATAATAAATTATATATATAATATAAGTATGAATTATACATAGAATATAATATAATTAAATATAATGTTATAATATGATATTATAATATAATATAATATAATATAATAATATAATATAAATAATATAATATTAAATTAATACAAAGCAATAAATACAATACAATTACAATACAATTACAATTACAATACAAATACAACTACAGATAGCAAGTACCAATACAATTACAATTATATATAATATAAATAAATATAAATATATAATATTAATATAATATAATATTTAATAAATTATTTAAAATAAACATAAAAAAATTTAAACATCATAGTAAATATAATATAAATAATAATAAGTATAATATAATATGAATATAATATATATAACATTGTCTTAATTTAACGAAAGAGGAAAACAATTCAAACTATTCTCTTATTGCTCTCTGTAGAATAATAATAAAAAAAAGTATTCTGACTTTATTAATTTTTATAAATTATGTAAATTTTACCAGAGAATTTCTATTACTATTATTATTATTATTATTATTATTATTATTAATTATTATTATTATAGCTATTAATATTGTTTATTAATTATTATTAGTTATTTATTATTATATTATTATTATGATTAGTATTGATTATTTTATTATTATTATGTGGTAGTAGTATGATGAGTCTACCTTAGTGTAGTTAGTAGGTAGTAGTATAGTAGTAGTAGTAGTAGTAGTAGTAGTAGTAGTAGTAGTAGTAGTAGTAGTATTTGTTGTTGTTGTTGATTTTCCAAAAATTATTATTTTTACAAAACTACTACTACTACTACTACTACTACTACTACTACTACTACTACTACGACTAATAATAATAATAATAATAATAATAATAATTAATAAGAATAATAATAATTAATATAATAATAATAATAATAATAATAATAATAATAATATAATTAAAATAATAATAAAATAATAATAATAATAATAATAATAATAATAATAATAATAATAATAAATTAAAAAAGGGCAAACTTGTTTATTTAATGCAAATCTTTCATTCTCGTAAGCTGATAACAAATGTTATAAACTTGAAAAGGAAAAACTGAAACACAAGATTTGCTTATAAATAATTTTGAATTCAGTGCATAGTACGCTGTGGAGAGAGTTGTAGAATATTTGCTTTCAACTATGCTCTCTCTCTCTCTCTCTCTCTCTCTCTCTCTCTCTCTCTCTCTCTCTCTCTCTCTCTCCTCTCTCTCTCTCTCTCTCTCTCTCTTCTCTCTATCTCTCTCTCTCTCTCTCCCTCTCTCTCTCGTCTCTCTCTCTCTCCTCCCTCTCTCTCTCTCTCTCCTCTCTCTCTCTCTCTCTCTCTCTCTCTCTCTCTCGTCTTAAATACTACGAGCAAAAATTTTCAACTCATCCAAGCTGGTTTCTATAGGCTTTCATTCCCTTACTTTTTCACGTCGTCGTCGTCGTTATTTTTGCTATTGTCATGTATACTTACTCCTTCTGTCCTTTTTCTGTTTCGCACCGATTTTCCTGTCTGGTTTGTTGTTGTTGTGTTGTTGTTGTTGTTGTGTTGTTGTGTTGTGTTTGTTGTTGTGTGTTGTTGTTGTTTTGTTGTGTTGTTGTTTTGTTGTTGTTGTTGTTGTTGTGGTTGTTGTTGTTGTTTGTTGTTGTGTTGTTGTTGTTTGTTTTGTTGTTGTTGTTGTTGTTGTTGTTGTTGTTGTTGTTGTTGTTGTTGTTGTTGTTGTTGTTGTTGTTGTTGTTGTTGTTGTTGTTGTTGTTTATTAAAATTATTTATTATTTTTGTTGTTGTTTGTTGTTGTTGTTGTTGTGTTGTTGTTGTTGTTCTTGTTGTTTGTGTTGTTGTTTGTTGTCGTTGTTGTTGTTTGTGTTTGTTGTTGTTGTTGTTGTTGTTGTCTGTGTTGTTGTGTTGTTGTTGTTGTTGTTGTTTTGTTGTTTGTTTGTTTGTTGTTGTTGTTATTTATTAAAAGTAATTAATGCTATTTATTATTATTATTCTTTTAGTTTTTCATTTTTTTTTTATTATTATTACATCTTATTATTATTATAATTAAATTATAAATATATTTATTATAATTAACATAATTATTATTATAATTGAATTATTATTATTGACTAATGGATTTATATTATTTTTAAGGTACAATTACAATTATATTTATATTTATTAATTAAAATTATTATTATTATTATTATTATTATTATTATTATTATTATTATTATTATTATTATTATTATTATTATTATTATTATTATTATTATTATTATTATTATTATGACAGCTTGCTACCATCCATGTGTAGGAAAAATCTTCCGAAAACCAAATGAGCGCAATTACCCTTCCAGTCTCTCCCCTTCTAATAATCCAAATATGCAAAACTAGATAATTAAACCTTTAAAATATGGTCTGAACAGTGTACGAATCTGAATTTATTTGAACGCTATCTAATGAAATCTTTCGCAGACTGAAAACAAAAAAGTCAGTGCAAATAAAGCTTACTCTTAAATCAGGCAATATGTGATATGGATCACATTTTTGGGCTCATTTTTTTTTTTATGATGTTTTATTATCCAACATGATCTCTTATCTATCATTTTTTTTTAAAAATAATTTTTTTATTTTTTTTTTTTTTTTTTTTTTTAGCTGATCAACGAAGAAATTTTTTTGTTGTTCTGGAATATTAAATCTTTTTAGTTTTATAAAGTAATGTTTTTCTTGTCTTTTTCTTTTTGATCTTTTATCTAAAAATGTTTACATAAAAAATTTTATTACACACATCTGTACAGAGACGAAAATCAATAAATCTGATGTTATAGCGAGAGGAAAATTCATATATTATTTTATTTTGACTGTTTTATTTATGTGTTTTAGTCATGTAAAAATTCATATCATTCTATATTCGATTTTCCATTCGATATGTTCATCTTTCTATCTATTTATAATACAATCATATAATTCAAATCCAAATTTAACCTCATAAGATAATAGTTATTTTCTCATTAAATTTAGATTTGAATTATAATTAATTATAATTAACAAAACTTTTATACTGGCCAGATATAAAATGGAAAGATACAACACACAGAAGTTAACGCACTCGAGCGGAGTGATTTTCCTACTACGATTTATTAACTATAAATAAGTATTATATCTCACTCGAGTAAGTAATAATATATAATCTTGTCAGTTAATATTTAATAAGCGTAAACTTGACTTGGAAGTATCACACAGCACTAAATCGTTGCAATTGAAGTGAGTAGGTAGTACACAGGCTGGAGTCGATTCTCATAAAAGTGAAAATAAAATTATAATAGTAAAAACAATAAGAAAAATTATAAAATGAAAATAATAAATTAATAATAATAAAAATAAAATAGAAAAAAGAATAATAATAATAAATGAAATAATATAGTAGATGGTAGGAATAATTAATAACTGAATTGAATAATATAATAATTAATAGATGAAATTACGTGTTTTCAAGTAGAGATAGGACATTTCCATGAAAATCGGCTATTCTTTAATCGAACATGTAGTTAGAACACAGTAATAAATAACCACATGCCGTACCACAACATAACCAACAGACACTATATTTAAATTGAGAGAGCTTTCCTTTTCGCAATTGCACACATCCGACAGTACTACTCAAGATTGAGCACTAGGGCTAGTCAGTACTTCTGAATGAATGAGTGGATAGAAAGTAATGAATTATATAGGAAGTGAATGGTGGGAAGAGCTGAAATGAATCTGAATAGAATAATTAAACTTACTCCCGTAAAAGGTAAGGAAGATTTTCTTAAATAATAATAAAGAATCATGGAAATAATTCATTAATTGAATTAAAAATAATAGATATATAATAAATTAATAATAAATAATTAATAATAATAATGAATGAATAATAAATTAAATAATAATAAAATAAAAATAAAAAAAAATAAATAATATAATGAATAATAATAAATACATAATAATAATAATAATAATAATAATAAAATTTAGATAATAATAATAATAATAATAAATAATGAATAATAATAATAATAATAACTAATAATAATAATAATAATAATAAAAAATAATAATAATAATAGATAATAATAATAAAATAATAATAATAATATAATAATAATAATAAATAATAAGTTGAAATAATAAGATAATAAATGGGTGATACATAAAAAGTCTTAAAATAGTCGTGCGGATAGCTTAGGGTGTGAGTAACTGTGAGATATTCTTATTACATTCCTATAGTGTCAAGAGTGAATAGAGAAGAGGAGTGAGTGATTGTTCTGTGCTCACATTCGTCTATATACAATGTAAGAAAATGAGATTTGAACTAATGTTATTATTATTATGCAGATAATGCTGAGCCCAAGTACGCATGCTATAGTAAAGAGGTAGGACACGATACCAAGCAGGAATCGATATCACGCCCGCTAGTAAATGATAGTATAATGGAGTATAGTTTAGTATGAAGTTATAGATCGTAGATGTATAGCACTAATATTAGTATTATATACACTAATATATATCATATATATTATACTATTACTCTATAAGTATTCATATAGTAGTTTCTCGAGTATAGAATATATTATTTACATAGTCGCAACTATATATAACATACATGCTCAGTCACATCCGCGACCTAATTATAATTTAATATTATATTATTATCATTATCTCTATATATATATATATATATTATTAATATATATAAATATTAATTATATTATATAATATACCTAATATATATATATATATATGTATAATTAATATATAATATAGGATGGTGAGAGTAATTATATTATATATAGTATATAATTAATAATAATATATATAATAGTATATAATAATTATATATATATATATAATATAAATAATATATATTATATATTAATATAAGGTCGCGATGTGACTAGCATGTATGTCTGTGCGACTATGAGAATCTACTCGAGGAAACCTCTAGAACTTTGAGTAAGAAATGTTGGACCAGTAATGGCAACACTCGACAGAACTTCAAACAGCCACACCTCTCCCCACTTCCTGCGGGAGGCTCGATCCTCGGGATCGTCACCCCAGCATCGTCTGGGCTCAGAGATCTCCTTTTACACTATTTCTCTACCTTTCTGAACTTGGAGTACATAAGTCCGGTGTACGCGCCCCAACTCCTTCTATTAGCCGAAGATATAGAATTAAATCCCGATCCCAGATCCCAGATCATATATCTGACGCAAATGTAATAGACCATACAGTGGAGGACAAACCTAAGTATTGTGTTAAACCTGCCAGCTCTGGTATCATTTAAAATGCATCAACCTTCAAACTCCGTATCAGTATTTTCATGGTCCTGCCACTTATGCGGCGACTTGCACACACAAATCCATATCCCCCATAACTAAACAACTTACTTCAATTAAATACCAACGGTATAAAAAATAATCAAAATGAATTTCATACACCTTAATTAAATGCAAATTACACATAGCGCTCTCTCTTTTTCATGAATCCAACCTCACCCAAAACACTTATCTTTCTGAATTTATGCGCTATAAAACCTTAAGACAAGACACTAATCTACCAATCACACTTATGCATAATTATACAAGACACTAATCTATCAATCACACTTATACATAAAAATACCAACTTTCGAAACACGACAAACCACACACAACACCTCATGAATAATGACCAAATTTCAATCTACAAATCAATATAAATCCAAATCAACAAAAAATATACAATTTAGTTAATATTTATATTTCTTCACATACATCTCAACATTGTCCGCAAGGTTATGTTCCTGACCTATCTCTCTCTTAGCACAATATATCAACTTAATGTTAGTTATGAACTTCATTGCCCATTAATCCTCATGGCTTAACACTGATAAACACACACACACACACCCATACACCCACAGACCCACAAACCCACACACCCACATACACACACATACTATATAATATATATATATACTACTATATATATATATATTAAGATATATTATATATATATATATATATAGTATATATTATATATTATATATATATTTATATAATATATATATATACCACCGAGGTGAGAAGCACTTATAGACAATCTACTCTCTGACCTTTACAACATAACCATAACCCCACATACTTGACATCTCCTTCTGCTCCCCCAAATTCAAGCACCATAACCAAGCAAATTTTTTACAACTCTTTCTCCTCAGATCACATTTCAAACTTGATCACGATTCAGGCATTAAAGCACAAACATACACATCTTTTAAAAAGCAATATAATCAAACTACAAGAAAACAAACCTCTTTGACAGTTCCTTTTCAAACGGCGCTTATTTGTGTGCCTTACCTCAGCAAAGCAATACAACATTTCAATAAAAATAATCTCTAAAATCATTAAAAATTTCTCCCACATGGGCCACCGCGAATAATTCTAACGCCAATTTTTCACCAGAGTACGACACCCCTCATAAAAAAAAATGAAACTTCCTCAGACAAATAAACAACCCCGAATCAAAAACCAATTAAACCAAGATCATAAAACATCACAATATAATAATCAATCTAATTGCTTAACTGCGCCGAAAAAGTTTAAGCAGCTATTCCCAAACCTAAATCACAAGGCCACACTACAAAATATTCCGCACTATAAAAGAGAAGGTACACCACTGCAACAAACTCAACTATTATTTTGAAACACAAGCTATATGGGTATTGACGCCCAAAAAACCAATGGATATTCTTATGGCGCACTATTAAAAAATTAGTCACAACCCCTAAGACAAACACTTTACAGACAAATAATCTTAAAACGGTGCTTAAAAGGGTTGAAAACCAAAACCAAGAAGACCACCCATTTAATCCTTTCCAAGTATTCAACAATATTAAAAACATTAAAAGCTTAAACACAGTAGAATCCGACCATATATCCAATATTCATCTCAAACATCTAGGAACAAATGCTATAACAGTTCTGACACAAATATTTAACGTTGCATGGCAAATCAACACTCTACCACCTTTATGGATGTGTGCACATATAATACCAATATTAAAACTAAATAAACCAGCTAATAATCAGCTTCATTCAGATCATTATCAACACTTTCGACAACATCCAAAGTATTTGAAAAATTAATCCTCCTTAGAATCCCCCCCCCTTATCCCTCTATCACACTCACATGATTTCTACGAAAGCACTCTACTATCACTTTCCTAACCGATATAACCCAACACATTCTCGAGGATTTTACCAACACTCTCTCTCCCTCGACGTACTCTCCTTGAAGCAATCAAAAAACATTTGATACAATCCCCCTTCACCATGTAATGGACAAAGTCATAAACACAGATATAGCCATCAAAGGAAAAAATAGTAGCAAATTTTCTATTCGGTTTTACAGCTAAAGTAATCTAAAGACACCACTGCTTCCGTTCATACATATTTTATAATATAGTCCCCCAGGGAACCATTCTAGCACATACATTCTTTAACCTTTTTAGGTTAGGTTCCAATATTGGGCTCGGGCTGAGCCCAATTTCCTCCCCTCCTAAAAATGAACATAAAATTCGGAATTTTCAGCCGATTTTGACCCTATAAACACCAAACTGTAGCTTCTTTTACCATCTAAAACGTCGTTTTCGAGTGTTTTTTTGTGTCTGTAGTCATTCTTTCAGAATTTTCAAATTTTCAAAACCTATGTTTTTAACATTTTTTTCAATTCAACTTCCACAATTTTTTAGGAAATGACTTCAAACTTGAAATATGCATAGATGGGTCATTACCTACAAATTGCACGAAGTTGTTTTTCGTTTTTGATATTTGTGCTCAACAATCTCAAAATCCCAAACCCACTTTTTTCGGTTTTTTAAATAAAAAATTGCGATAATTTTTTTTTCTACTCATGCGAACTGGATGAAATTTTCCTACCATATGTAGTCGGGAGAGATGCATTTCTTTACTTAGTTAATTTCTTTGTATGTGCAGCAGTTTTGGATTTGTTCTTGGAACAAATTTTCCAAAAAAAATTTTGGGAAATTTTTCAAAATTTTTTTTTTTGAGTATACAAAAAAATTATCTAAGTAAACAAAATGCATCTCGCCCGACTATACATGCCCTGAAAATTTGATGTTGATCGGACTAGTAGAAAAAAAAAATCTCAACATTTAAATCACTTTTCCAAAAAAACACAATTTTTTGGAAAAGTGAAATTTTGATATCTTACTTACCCCATACAAAAGATAATCTAACATCCACCCAGCAATATTTCTATCAAACAATAGACTCTCTCTCAGCAAACAACCCACCACCCTAAGAGTGACCTGTGATATACATATGACATTCACCCCATACATCAACAATATCACTCACTTCAAAAGCTACATATAAATTAAATGCACTGAAAACAAGGGTTGTGGAGTCGGTTCAAAATTTTCCGACTCCAACTCCGACTCCGACCTCATCCTCTTCAAAATTACCGACTCCAACTCCACCCCTTTTGAAAATTACAGACTCCGCCTACACCCTCTGGAAAATTTTAGACTCCAACTCCATTCTACTGAAAAGTGAAAACTTCAGGGACTAACTAAATAATTAATTTACCATTCATTTCCATAAAAGTTAAAAAAAAGGTAATGAAACATTTTTGCTAACTTATCCTAACTAACTAGCAGACACACGTCACGCGGCTCATGCAAACCAGTTATTGTGCTTCTAGATTGTATAGTGTATAAACTGTGAATTCTTCACTATTAAGAAGTTACGAACCATAACAATGCATTTAATTTCATCATCACCAACTTTTAAGATATTTACCAATAGGTAACTACTAACTACAGAAACGCAGTCTAAGTAAAATGATTAGGAATCCAATTTTTTTTGGTGATTCATTAATGAAATACTCTTTAAATTATTCAACAATCAAATTTATATCAAAGGGCACATCCTTAATTATATATATTATTATATATATATATATATATATTATATATATATATATATATATATTATATATATATTATAATATATATATATATATATATATATATATATATATATATATATATAATATATATATATATATATTATATATATATATATATATATATATATATATATATATTATATAATGGGCGTAAGCAGGATTTCATTTAGGGGGCAAAGGTTGAGTTTATAATTATATTATAATATATATATATTATATATATATATTATATAATATATATATATATATATTATATATATCATATATATTATAATATAATATATATATATATATAATATATATTTAAGCAGCTTTATCAGCCGCCAAATGCTATCGACATACTGAGAGTTCCAGCGGAGAATACCGTCTGAAGAAGCTAGCTGAATAAAAGCACACAGCTAGTTGACTTCAAGCCCAATATGAAAACGAAACACATTTAAAACTATAAAAAAAAATGTATGTTTTTAGAGCGAGGTGAAATTTAAGAGGTGATTTTTTGATGTTGTTCGAAATGAGAATGTTATTTACTAATAAACCCTTTAAAAAATCGTGATTAATAATATGATTAGTATCCTTGGATTTCCAGATGTAGATGGGGGCAAGGCCCCCTACCCCCACTCCCCTGCCCCCCCTTTCTTGCCCCCCCTGCCCCCCTGCCTACGCCCAATGTAATATATATAAAATATATATATATATATATATATAAGATATTTTATATAATAATATATATATATATATATATTAATATATATATATATATATATATATATATAATATAAAATATATATATATATTATATATATACTATATAATATACTATATATATATATATATATAGTATTATATATATATATATATAGAATATATATATATATATATATATAATATATATATAATAATATAAATCTATATTTAATTATAATAATATAATATAATATGTAATATAATATATATATATAATATATATATATATATATATATCCATATAATATATAATAGTATACTATATATATATATATATGTAAAACATATACACCATATTTATAATACTAATATAATATATTATATATATAATTATATATATATATAATATTATATATATATATATATATATAGATATATATATATATATATATACACGATATATATATAATATATATATTAACATATATATATATATATAATATATATATTATATTATATATATATAATATATATATTAATATATAGAATATATATATATATATATATATATATAAGATATATATATATAATATTATATATATATGATATAATATTACTATATATATAATATATATATATATATATAGAGAATATATATATATATATATAATATATAATTAACTATTATATATAATATATATATATACTTATATACTAATAATATATAATATATATATATATATATATAGATATATATATATATATATATATATATATATATAAGAGATTTTCTGTATATATGCCAGATATATATGAATATATGAAATATATATTATTATATATATATATATTATATATATATATATATTATAATATATTATATATATATATATATATATATATAATATATATATATATATTATAATAGATATATATAAATATATATATATATATATATATATATAGATATATATATATATATATATTATATTATAGATATATATATATATATATATATATATATATATATATATATATATAATATTAATATATATATTGCTTCAGTACATGCACAATCTACTTTAGTACATGAAACTTACATCTAGAGTCATCTGCTCATTGAATTTAATTAGTCCTTAATAATACGACATAGCATTTGCACGGTCCTCCTTCATTTTTGCTCTTAGGTTTGATTTTATAATGTGGAAGAGCAGAAAAAAACCTTCACGCTTATCGATGGCCTCTTCTAATTTTAGCTCGAGGTTATATCAATTTTTTCAACTTCTTTTAGTGCAGCAAAGAAATTTTGTTTAAAGGTAATTGCTGTACAAAGAATGAGGATGACCTTGACCTTGTTCTTGAACCCGTCGACGCTTTCGACTAAGGCTCTTCAATATCAGAACTTTTTCATCACCTCTCTTTCTGAGGCTTTTGAAGAATGACTTGAGTTGTAATAATGGGCTTGCAGTAGTTTCATAACTTACAATATGTCCAGATGTATCCTTTTCTTCTTGAACTACTTGCAGCCCTTTAAAACAAATGGCCACGTTGCAAAGTGTAGACTTAGCTTTTTGTTGTTGATTTTCAGTTAAGCTTACCCTGTAGATAGGATCATACATAAAACAGGCTAATCGCATATCATGTCAATGAGAGAAAATTCTCGTCAAAACCATGGAGTTTTTTTTTATTTCTTCAGAATCTTAAATATAGATAGTATAAGTTGAAGGTTGAACTTATTAGAATATATCCAAATTGAAACATAAGGTGCAGGTTGAAAAACTTCGAAGTTTGCAATTGCACCTTGTGATGTGGAAGTTGCAAGTCAGTGAACTTGTATGAAGTTATTGAAATCACTCACTGAGTCACAATTCACAACTTTGTCAGATCAAAATTTTCTGACTCCAACTCTACTATCTTGAAAGTTACGGACCCCAACTCCTACTCCGACCTCTTGAAAATTACCGAGACTCCGACTCCGACTCCGATTCCACCCTCTTAAAAATTACAGACTCCGACTCCGACTCCGACTCCACAACCCTGCTGAAAACCCTAACTGGAACCAAAAAAATAAAAAAAAAAAAAAAAAAAAAAAAAAAAAAAAAAACAACAACTCAATAATATACAGACAACACATCCTCTCCTTTTTAAATTATGCGTCACCTGCCTTGGCTTCGACAATATCACAAACCAATATTCAGAAATTAGAAACCGTGCGAAGTAAAGCTCTCAGAATAATAACAGGCTGCCTTCCCACCAAATCCATTCACCATCTACTAACTGGAGGAAAATTTCTTCCTTTAAAAACCCATCTCGAATATTGACATGATAGGCTGTCAATTTTATAGTAAGTCACTCAATAGATCACCTCCTGCATCAAACATTACAACAACCCCTCGCTCAAGAAGGAAAAAAATCACACTAGCATTATACTATTTTAACATATACAACACGTTTACCCCCTCCCCCCCCACCTCAAGATACTCCCATTCAAACACAATTAACTCTAAAAACGACCTCCACCTATACAAATATCACCATACTTCAAACACGTCTATCCAAAATATCTCTTACGTAGCAAACTTTAGACCGCCAACCCTCGTACTGTTGGGACAACAGTCTCCGCTCTGGGCACCATCCCTCCATTCCTTCAAGAATACAAATTTAGAATCAAAGGTATATTTTACAGAATAACGACGATACTGGGGATCTCATGCTAGACTGTAGTGACATAACGGACATCAGACAAAACTTCAGCAAGCTTTTTCTAACGGATATATATATATATATATATATATATATATTATAATCAGGTTTAGGTCTATATATATATATTATATATATATATATATATATTTACAGTTGTCACCACCACTCACGGGCAGAGCCTATTCAAGGAGGGTGTTATATATATATATATTATATAAATTATATATATATTATATAATATATATAATTATAGAATATATTTATATATATAATATATTATATATTATATATATTGACAGAGGTTAGTTCAGGTCTTAGGGTCTTAGGAATAACCACCTTCAATAGAAGAATATTGGATGTTGAAGAGAGTGAGCGTTGTCACGATGAGCTGGCGTTTCTTCGCAGAAGCTGCTTAGGATTCTTCAGTGGTGCTAGCAGCTTCCTGCACCAGACGCCACAATATATATTATATATATATATATACATAGTTATATATTATATATAATATATTATATTAATATATATATATATATATATATAATATATATTATATATATATACTATATATATTATATTATAATTATATACTATATATATATATATATATATAATATATATATATATATATATATATATTTAACTATTATATATAAATTATACTTAAATATTCTATATTATATATAATATATATACTTATATATATATATATATATATATACTATAATAATATAATATATATATATATATATAATGAATAAAAAATTATGCATTTTAAGGTTTCCCTATTTCCTTTCTCCTTTCTTATTAAATAAAATTTCTCACGCAAATTTCCTCGCTGTCCAATTTCTTCTCTATAAAGATTCCAATCTTGAAATCAGTTTCTCAAATTAATCCCCATTTTTCTCTTATTTTCTTTAATTTCCTGTGAGACAATTTTTTCCTTTGATAGTTTTTGTGAGAGAGAAAAAAAAGGGTCCAGACAAATTGCAATTAAGGCTGAGCTCGAAACACCCGAAATTTAATTTTTGAGAATTTCAAAAGCTGAATCCAATCTAATGAGATTTAAAAGTAAACAGTGGAAAAGGATTTTTCCAAGACTTATTATATAATAATATATATATATATATATATAATAATAGTATATATATATATATATATACTTATAGTATATATATGATATATATTATATATATATATATAGATATATATATATATAGTATAATATATATATATAGAGATAAGTTATTCGTTTTATTTTTTGTTCTTTTAGTTATGTTAGATACTTTTAGTTAGTTTTTAGGATTGGGCAGTTGAAAGCAATAAGTAGTTTAGCTATGTTAGTTATGTTTTTTTTAATTTTTATTTTTTCCTTCGACTTCTTTTTAACTTAGTTTTTTGGCGTTTTACGTATTTGAATATCCGTTATTATAATTTATACAGTTTTTAGCTTTCCCTTTTTTAGGATCTGCTTTTTTAGCTGCTTTTTTTTGCATGCTATTTTTTGAGAGTGTGAGAGAGTGTGCGAGCGTTTTTGAACTTTCTGGATTATTCATATTTTAAGATATTTACTGTAAATATAGGTTTTAGCATATTTAAAATTCCAGGTTTTAAATTTAGGTTTTAGCTTACGAATAACTTTATCCTCGTTTCTCTTTGGTTGTCTGTTTGTTTCTGTCTGTTGCTCTTTTTTGTTGTTTCTGACTGTGTTGTGCGTGATATTGATGGCGATTTGCGCAGGACGCGGCTTTCATTGACCTAAACAGTACACGGGCTGCACAATAATGTTACCTCCGTGAAATAGCACCTTGGCCGCTAAATATAACACCTAATCTTTTGCTTTCTGAGTCGCGATCAGAATTCATCCTAACTTCGCCTTTAATATATCTAATTTTAACTTATTTCATTATTTCGTCTGAAGGGTGGAGTATGTGCCTATGGTAAACATAAACACTCCCGTAAACACGTCTCGTGAATCTTGGAATCTCCTTAATTCGAATGGTTCTGGGCTAAATCTTACTCCTTCTACTAACAATATCTTGTGCTTCTTCTATGTTCTCCTAACAGAACATACTTTCACGCTTTAATATGATACCTACAATTTCTGCACGAGGCTGTTATCGTCTCATCCAAATACTAAGGTCTTCTGTTTTGGGGATTTGAATGTCCAGAACACCAACTGGTTGGACTCTTCTTATACTTAATTGTGGGGAGGAGGCCGAATCGTTCAGCATTCTCAAACGATCTGGAGAACTAATTAAAGAAGCCCACAACAGTCCGGATCTCTAACCAATTCTTGAAAGTTCTTGACCTTTCTTCACTACTAGTCTTTCTCTTAAGTACGTCAGCACTGCACCTATTGGCATTTAACCACAATTTTATAGCTCTTAATGTTAATACTTTCTCTTCAACAGCTCCATCCTGCCCTACTCGTTTTTCTGGCCACTTTGATCGGGCCGATTGGGAGGGCATTGCGTTGCTTCTACGCTACTATAATTGGAATGACTGCTTTGACTCTGTAGACGCTAAGACTTCAGCTGTGATAAGGTCGCACTTGTAATTGCTATTGGGATGAGCAGGGTCATTCCTTCTTTCGACTAAATCTTTATCTCCCCAAAATCCATGGTTTGATCTTACTTGTTCTCGTACCATTCAGACTAGAGACATTGCGTTTCAGGGAGTGGAAAAAATTCTCGTTCTCCTATCACTCTTGCTATTTTCATTCTGCCTAGAAATCGTTGCAGGGATACTCTTCGACGCTCAAAAAAAAAAAAGATAAAAAAAAAAAAAAAAAAAAAAAAAAAAAAAAAAAAAAAAATGCGGGCTTTCATAAACGAGAAGTGCGCTAACCTCCTTGTTCTCCTACTGACAAATTTCTCTGGCCTCTTGCCAAAAAACATCCTAACACACTTCTGGTAATTCTGTCTTTCCTCCCTCTTATTCCGCCTATCTGATGGTTTCTGGTTGCTAATCTCCCTGAAAAAGGCCAATCTCTTCGGCCTCCTATTTTCCTCTAACTCAACCCTGGACGTTTCTGGCATTCCTCATCCTCCTCCTTCTCCTCTCAGGTGTCCTATGCCTTTACCTGTTATTACATTTGATCGGGTGTATGGGCTCCTGAAATTTACGAACGTTAGGAAGGCGGGTGGACCGGATGGCATTCCTCCCGAGGTTTTGAGGATGTGCTTCTCGTGCAATGCCCCGCCCCTCTTCAACTATATCTCTATGTCT
>JABUQX010015753.1:12500-20000 GCA_015478945.1 Trachelipus rathkii | reverse complement strand
TCGATTTTATTTTGAAGATTTTCAAAATGCTTCCTTACGTTGAGATTAATGGTATTATATCGGAGACAGAAGCTGTATAGGCGCTGATGTTTTTTGGCATCCCTAATCTCATGTGACTCTGGTGCACTCAAATTATTATGAACTTTCATGCGGCGAGATCATGGTATCATACACAGTTGGAGTCGAGTCCCTATGTCTCTCATTTAAAAGTTTGCTGTTCAGATTTCATTTAAGTATTTTATTATAAAAATTCTTTATCAAATCTCGACAAAAAATATCCGCGCAACATCCTCAGGGCAAAGCGCGATGCGGGTGCGGGATGTGATCTTTAAAAATGTGGCGGTTTCTCCGCGGATGCGGGATGTACCTGTGTGTCATCACTAACTATATATATATATATATATATATATATATAATATATAATATATATATATATTATATATATATATAGATATATATATATATATAATTATAATATATATAAATATATATATATATAATATCTATATAATAAAGTATTTTCCCCACCGGAAACGAAAGTAGATAGAAGGAACATGACACAAGTCGAAAAGGAAGCCCTGCCTTACCGCCCCCCTTCATACCTATTTGTGAGAACTCGTCGAAGTAAAAAAATCCACAGTAGAGCTTCAAGGAACCGCGACGGACTTTATTATGGCATATTGCCAGTGTGGGGTTAATCCCTTGGCCTAGTTGGGCACAACCATACCCCCTTACAAAACCCCGCCATACACTCCTATTATGCACTTTTCTTCTTGCCCGCGAAACTCACATTTCTCTCCTTTCCAGGCATTCCTTTACCGACTCAATCCACTTTTCCTTCGGTCTCCCAGCCGATCGATTCACAACACACACACACAAAACACTATACATCCGCTTAACCAACCTTGGACTATCATCCATCTTCCATATAACCAAACCATCTCAAAGTATTTCATTATATTCTTCATTATCCCTTTCTTCAAACCACACAATTCTCTAATACGTTCAATCCTCATTTTATCAATTCTTCTCACACCTAACACGCCCCTAAGATTGTCCATCGGAACACATTGTACTTTAGATCTATACCTCTTATTCCAGACCATAGACTCACTACTATACAGCACCCCTTGTGCTACGAGGGCGTCGTAAAGGTCGTATGTATATATATATAATACTATATATATATATATATATATATATATAATATATATATATATTATAATATATATATATATAATATATATAATACTATATATGTGTGTGAGTGTGTGTTTTTTTGTTTAAATTGGTCAGAGCGCCTGGAAGAATTGGAGAGAGAAGGAGGTAGTGTGGGCACAAGGCTGGGGTTCTCTTATTGACTGGCCAAACCGTCCGTGCCTGAGCGTACCATGAATCTATGATATCCCCTTCGCTAACTCTCTCACCTAATATTATACTGTCTGAAGACCCAGTTAGTGCTAGGGATTTATTTTCAAATAAACTTAAAATATCTCCAATTATAACTTTTTTTATAATTTTCAGATAAATGGAAGTCTTTGCCTATTAAAATTAAACACTCTTGTAAAACATGTCTTCGAGAATCTTGAATCTCCTACTTTAGATGTTCTATGGCTTAAAATCTTTCTTTACACTAACATTATCTTGTGTTTCTGCTATTGCTCCCATAACGGAACAGATTTTCACCTCCTTTTTGAATATCTTACTACTTCTCATGAGACTGTTACTTCTTCCCCATCCAAATGCGGAGATTTCCTCTATTTAGGGATTTTCAACGGTACATTACACTGAGTGGTTGGGCTCCTCTCTTACTGATGCAGGAGGGGAGAAGGCCAAAACATTCAGTATTCTCAACGATCTGGAACAGTTAATAAAAGAACCTACACACATACCAGATCGTCCTAACCAATTCTCGAACACGCTTGATTTATGTTTAACCACTAATCCTTCTCTATATAAATACACCATTTTTCCTCTATCGGTACTCTGACCCACAATCTTGTAGCTTCTTAATTTTAAAACTCTTTTCTCCAGCAGCTCCCACATGCCCCAAACGTACTTTCTGGCACGTATAATTCGGTTAATTGATGGGGGGGCGTTCGCGTCGTTTGTTGCCCAAAAACTACTGCTTGGAGTGAAATTGCTTGACTCGTCGAGGACGCTGCGGTCACCGCTCAAAACGGTGGGGGCCGTAATCGTCCGAGAGTCATGTGCGGGTTCATTCCTATCTTCAAACTAAATCTTTTCTCCGCAAAAATCCTGGTTCGAGGGAATGTTCTCGGCTCCATTTCAGGAGAGACATTTGCCTATCGGAATGGAAAAAACTCTCGTTCTCCTATCCCTCTTACTAAATTTCCAATCTGCTCGGAATCGTTGCAGGGCTATTATTTCGACAGGCTAAGCCGCGCTTTCCACTAAAAGAAAGAAGGACAACCTACTGGGCTCCCTACTGATAAAAATTTTCTGGCCCCTCTTGCCAAAAAACATTTCTAACAACTTTTGTATCTCCCTTTCTCCACTTATTTGCTCTGATGGTCTGTAGGCTAACCTTCTTCATGAAAAAAGCAAATCTCTTCTGCCTCCTTTTTTCTTCTAATCTACCCGGGATGATATCCAGCATCCCTCATCTGCTTCTCCTCTCAGGATCCCCTAGCCTCGTCCCCGTGATTACGCCCTACATGATCGGGTGCATGGGATCTGAGATCTATGAACGTCAGGACGGCTAGTTGGCAGGATGGCATTCCTCCCCGTGTTTTGAGGGGGTGTGCTTCTGAGCTGGCCGCCTGTCCTCGTTCAACTCAACTCTCTATGCCTTAATACTAGTACATTTCCTCAGTGGCGTGGAAGCGCGCAATGTCCAGCCAATCCTTCGAAAAAAGGGGCCAGGCACCTCGGATTATTCGAACTCTGTTTACCTATAGATTTCAAATCGTGTTCTATTAAATCATCGCGACTCTTGCTACACTCTCAATTTCCTGGATTATTCTGAGTTCTCTCCCTTCTTTTCAGATCATCAGTATGACTTCCGACGCTCGAGGTCAACTGGTGACATACATCCTATCTAACGTTGATTTATGCGTTCTCTCTGCCCTTAGGACTTATGGGGAGTCTTGTGTTGGTGGCGCTCGACATATCAAGGCTTTTGATCTCGAGTATGGCATGCGTAACTACTCTCTAAGCTCCCTTCCTTTCGGGTTTCCTCCTTCTCTTTGTTACTCATGCAAGTTTTCTCTCTGGTCTCTCCATATCAGCACTCGTGATGGAGCGACTTCTTCCTCCTTTCTGGTAATTGTGGTGTTCCTCAAGGTTCATATTTTATCTCCCAATTTCATTTCTGTACTTTTTCGATAATCCGCCCTCAACTGTACATCTAAACTTTGTTCACTTCTTCATGCGCGACGACTTCAAACTCCATTCTTCCACCCATTTCAAATCTCTCCCTCTTTCATTGCTAGAGTTGCCCTCTCTCAGCTTTCCGATTCTATTTCTTGCCGACCTGGATGGGATCTCCCGGTGGGGTCACCGGCACCTTGTGAATTCAAACTCTTTTGAAAACTCAACTTCTTTACCTCTCCCTCTCAAAAACACTCCTTACTTTCCTATTTTCTTCGACCAAGGTTCTAACGTCTCACCTTGTTTGACAACATAGAACATTCTTGGTCGAACAATAAACAGAAAATCTTGGAACTTCATATCACCCCAGGTTGCAAGGTGGCAGCAATTAGCTGGGTTAGTTCCTGTTCAGGTTGGCGGAAATTTTTTTCTGCAATCTACTCCAGTTATATAAGGGCCTTCTTCGCCCTTTGGGTTGGAGACTGTTCTCACAATCTGGCGGGGAGGGGCTCCGGCTCCCTCCACCCTTTCTATTGGATAGGTTGAGTCTAAAGCTAAGAGACTAATAAACTGTCCCCTACTTTCAAACTCTTTTGACCCTCAATCTTTGCGACGTGACGTTGGCGCACTATCTCTTTCCTATAGGTACTACAACGGTAGATGCTCAGGGGAGTTGGCCGCTCGCATTCAACCTCCATTGCGTCGCCCTCGTAATACATTGGGTGCCATGCTCTCACATGAATTTTGCGTGAGGATTGAAAATCCCAGACTCGTTCGTTGTGGTGCTTCCTTCTTTTCAGCCACTTCTGTTCTGTGGAACCCCTTGCCATCTTCTGTTTTTTCAACTGTATTTAATCTTCCCCTCTTTAAAACCCACGTCTGGGCTTACCTAAGAGATGTGCGTTAGGCTTGGGTGGATTTTATTGTAGATTTTCTTCCCTGCCCCCCTCCTCTGAAAAGTGCCGCGCCAGCCGTGGTGTGTGGTAGATCTGTAGTAGTACTATATATATATCTATAATATATATTTATATATAATATATATATATTATATACTAATATATACTACTATATATATATATATATTAAGATAATATAGTATATAATATATTATATATATTTCCAGCATCACCTGTCCCTTATCTCCCCATAACTGAAGGTAGGGTGCTCAAACATGCACCGGGAATCCGAGGCATGCATGAGCAGTCTTTAAAGGTTATAAATAAGTAGTAGTCTAGACAGAAAACTCAGCTACCACTAAAGTGTTGAAATGTTATTGAAAGGAAGAGGTTTAAAAGATATAGATAAGTTAATTCGGAAACGAGATGAAAGAAGAAGACTTAAAGATTATATTAGAGACAAGGTAACATACTAATGCTAGGGCTGGAGGGATGCACAAAATTGGTTCTTATCACTATGTTATGTCCCAAGTTGCAACACCATGATCATAACACCACAACAAGAATCAATACCCCCTGCGGATATATATATATATATATATATATATATATATATACTATATATATTATATTATATATATTAAATATAATATATTATATACACATATGCTAATATATATATATTTATATATATATATATTATATATATATATATTTTATATAAATATATATATATATATATATATATTATATATATATATATATATATATATATATATATATATATATATATATATATATATATATATAATGACTTCATATTATTAGACTGAAAGAGAGAGCAGAAAAACAAACGTATTTAGAAGAAATTAGAAAGTTTGACAGAAATGAATTGGAGGGATGGATAAAGAAAAATTAAAAGTAAATCCGGAATTATCTAAAAGGAAATTACAGGAAAAGGTTTAAGCGAAGTGTTTTGTTTTACAAGAAGATCAAACACCAATTGTGCCTTCGGAAGAAGCTCGTGGAGCGAAAGAGAAACAAGCAAAGTCTGAGTTGATTTTCTTTTTCAAAGTGAAGAAAAGAGATTGAGGAAGAGAAATCAGAGATACTATTTCATTCGACGGAGAAAAGTGTTTTTAGTGTCACTGGAAATAGATTTTGCACGATACCCGAGTGAAGCGTAAATTGCGCAAGTTTCTAGAGTTTTAAAATGACAATAATTCCTGAAGATAGCGCCCTTGCTATGAATAGAAAAAAGAATAAGCAGAGTTAAATCAAAGTTAAATTCTTTTAGTCGAAAGGATAGAATATGGGATGTACGATTTCATGCCAGAAAATGTCAACTTGGCTGTGTTCTGTTCACTCCGAGGGACCCTTACCATAGAAACAATAATCACTGGAAATCGTAGTATGACAGCAAGTTCAACTGGTTAGCAGCACCAAAGTGTCAAAAACTTTTTCTCTTAGAAGGTGGGGGGGGGTTAAAAAAATAGAACATGATACAGTAATAAAAGGGTGATCGGAGTAACCTAGAGGGGTTTAACATCAGAATAAGGGTAAAAGCTTAGACAATCTGATCGATGTTTTTTAACAACCAACGTCATTGGGCACAGACGGGAACAAAATAGGGTAAGTTGAGGTTTAGGGGAGAAATATGATGGTCAGCAAAGTGGAAATTTCAACAAAGTCCACAAAAATTGAAGGAATTATAAGCCATCGATACCGTGGAGATGCCAACCACATCACTTCCAGGAGATAATGAAGAGAAGCAGAAATGAGGGGTTATTTTATTTATTATTTTTTTGAAGGTGCACCAAATGGCTTCTCTTTAACATATTAAATCTTAATAGAAATGAAACATTTTATTATGAATTATTCGGTTTGTGTAAATTTAACGTCCAAATTAAAAAAAAAAAATAGCACAATAAAACTGACGTTTATTCAGTCGGGCAAAAGGGGAGGGAGAAGAGATTTAAAAGTGGTTGAATGCATGGGATCAAAAATAAAATTATTATTTCTCATCCATGAGATTAATTAAGGTAATGAATTTAAAAATTTTAAATTACATTTTTTGTAATTGATTTGTAAGCTTACTCTCTGACTGCAAAGTACCACAAGACATTTTCTAATTCTATCGAAATTTACCTCAAATTATGAAATCTAAGGTTGCCAGAAAATAACCTTAATTGTCAATAATCATTATGTTTATCACACTTTTAACAAGTTTAATGAGGCCATATTAAAGAAAATAATTATTATTAATAAATATAAAGCATCTAAAATGCATTATGTAAGTTTGCTAGAAATTAACCGTTAATTTAACATTAACGGGGATGAAAAAGCGCCTCTGTCTCACTAAGAGAGTAGCCCAAATAATTCCCAGTGTGATCTGAATTCAATGGAGAAGAATCAAAATTTTTGGATCTTGTGCAAGAGTTTATTTAAGGTGTTGTTCGAAAGAATATTAAACCTAAATCTAATGACTAGGTTATAAAATCATAAATAAAAAATTATTTTAATAAACCTTATATAAATTCCAAGATCAAAATATACATTATTTAATTAAATGGTTAATACGTTTAACTCCCTTTGAAATACTTAATATTAATGTTTTGTTGTTAGAATAAAGAAAATACATTAACGAGGTATAAAACCCTTTTAATATATAATAATTTAAATAAATAATATATATCAATAGGTATTTATTAATATTTAAAAATATATATGCTTATAAAGGTTCTCGCCTTACAGGCATATGTTTCGACCGAAGATATATATATATATATATATATATATATATATATATATATATATATATATATATATATATATATATATATATATACTTTATATATATATATATATATATATATATATATATATATATATATATATATATATATATATATATATATATATATATATATATATATATATATATATTAGAGATGGGCCGAATATTCGTCTGTTTTTCAATATTCGCATTGATATTAGCATTCGCGAATATTAAAAAAAATATTCGCAAATATTCGCATTCGCATTCGAGAATATTAAAAATAAATTATTCACATTCTCATTTGCATTCTCACTGGACACATGCGAATGCTAATGCGAATATTAAATGGTCCGTTGAGACTTGTTAGAAAATTTAGTGACTTTTGTAATAAGTTGACCAGATAAGTTGACAAATACTAAGTTGACTAATAGTAAGTTGACTAATATTATTAACTCGAGGTAATGGCAATAATTTGAGTCATCCTCACAGTCT